>JAUEKY010077739.1:1514-17116 GCA_031833965.1 Scyllaea pelagica
TTAATTTGCATATCAGTTTTTATCGGTCACTTTTGGTTATTGGCGAGTTTGGCGGGCTATTGGAGAGAGAGCCACGAGGGTTTGACAGGATGATGTGAATTGGTTTTTGTCTGTGATCGGGAGCGGGTCTGAGCTGGTAAATTCTATCCTTTTTTTTAGTGTTTGTGTGTATGTGATCATTCATTTAATAGAGTAAGCGTTCCTGTATTAGTTGACTCTTTATTTATCTATCCTTTACAAGTTTTGTCTGCGTCATTATTGTATCGTAGACTAGAACCTGACACATCTCATCTTTCTTCTCCATCTGCAGATCATCATGGAAGGCGGCTCCATCATCTTTGCCTTGTTTGAGATCAAAGCCATGCTGATCACACCAATCAAGGCATTCACACCCCCACCCCCCTCTGCTGAACCCAAAGATCTGACAGACGTCCTACCCCCCACGTTACCCATACGCTCTGACTCCGCCACCAACCCCAGCGACACCCCCTCATCCGCCGCAGACAGTGACTCGGCCAGAGCAGATTCTCCCAGCTCTGAATCCACACAGCCATCATCATCATCATCCACATCAACACTCACTACGTCATCTTCAGCCTCATCTTCATCCACAAACACAACTACAGCAACAACAACAACTGTTGCTGTGTCCTCATCTTCACCAGCGCCATCTACGCCTCCACCATCGTCGCCTGATGAAGTAGCTGAGGGGGATCTTCCCTCACAACTGTGTCGGGTTCTAGGCAAAGGTAGGACACTCTTTGGATTCCACATTTCCATATTCATATGATATGTAGAAAAACACATACACACACGCACACACACATGCAAAGATCACCTTTGTTTCCCACACGCAAACCAAGACAGTGGGCAGATCACCAGCTGGGCCTCAAACCCTGATCTAAACCTCATCCTTGAATTAAATGTATGAGGCTGCATTTTGATTTACAGATTTTATATCTAATATGTGATGATGATGAAATGTTTAAAGGAAAACAACTTTCTTTACAGCTTTCAAAGTGATTCATGACTATTGTTGAGCCCATACCTGTACCTCTTGACTGTACCACACCTGCCAAGTGCTCGGAAAAAGTGGGGTGCTCTGATTTTATAGCAAACATTTGAAGGTTTTGATGTGGGGCTCCTATTTCCCTCCGCTTTTTTCCTTTTATTCCTTTTGTTTCAATACAGGATGCTCTGGTTTTTTTTCAAGGAAAGCTCTTAATTTTTTGGTTCCAAATGTTGGCAGGTCTGTAATGCTAAGTGTGGGGTTTTTTTTTCTGATAACTCCAGTAACACTGTGTGTGTGTTTGGGAATTTTTTCCTCTACCTCTGACCAATGCTGTGTTTACCTGTTTCGTTGACGTACTTGGTGGAGCATCCGTCTCGTAATCAGTAGGTGGCGGGTTCGATTCCCACGCCCCAACATGCCGTCTGGCGCTCGGCTTTATGGGAACAGTGCTAAGACTGGTTGGCCCGGTGTCAGTATAATGTGACTGGGTGAGATATTCATGTTGAGTCCTCCATTTGTCTCTGTGTGGCAGCACGTTTACATGTCCAGGGTGCTCGGCCGGTGATGTGACCCAAACTGTGTAGAAGCAGGCATTAATCCATAAGGTTTAAACGTTTTTTAATGCTGTGTTGTTTTTTTTTCTTCCCCTGGTTCCAGTGTGTCAGCAGCTCCTTCTGGCCACCAAGCCTGACGAGCACTGCTTTCAGCTCTACCTGCAGCTCATCAAGATGTGCCTCAACCACGACGTAAGCCTCTTTTTTTATGTCTTGTTGTTGATCGTCGCCAGCTGACACCTTTTGTTTGTTTGACATCCTCATATCACGCAGTCGGCTGCCGTGTTCAGACCCTGACGTGATGATTCAAAGCAAAATTTCTTATGTTTTTATGCTGTGTGTTTTAGAAATGTTTTTTGGGTCTCTCTCGGTATGTTACTTTACGCTGGTGCTTTGCTTTTGCTCATCTCCTAGTTTTATTGTCATTTTCAAAATCAATCCTGAAAACTGATTGGGTAAGAGGGAGAGAGAAAAAAAATCTAGGGGGAAGGAGCGGGGCGGATTTCTGGTTCAGTTTTGTCTTTTTGATGAAAAAGAAAAGAGAGTCTTGAGATTTTGGTTTTTGCGCATTTTATTCCTAAGACTTAAAGATGGGTTTTTAAGCTTAAATTGCTTCTCTCTCCCCCCCCTCCCCCCCTCTCCATTTTCACCAAAGTATTTTACTTATAATTTTGTCTTCCTCTTTTAGAATTTGCTCTGCTTTCCTTTAAGTGTCTATTTTAGGCACTTTAGCATATAATCTGCTTTTGCTTTAGGTGTCTACTTTAGGCACTATAGCATATGATTTGGATAATACCAATTCTCCTCCAATCCCCTCTACCCCAGGCATTCACTGCTGAACAGAAGAACCTGCTGAGGTCCCGGAAGCAGGCAGCCGAGAAGATCTGGAGCCCGCCACCCCAGAGATACAAACCCAACCGAAGGTGGGTCCCTACCATACAATATTCTCATTTTCCTTTTCTTTTTTGTCTGTTTTTTTCCGGTTCTTCTTCTTCATCTCCTCTCCTTTTTTTTCTTCTTCATTATCATTCTGCTGTTTGTATATTAGGAAGATATAATTGTTAAGTGCTAAATGTTAGACACTCTAGAAATGTTGTTAATTCTGTTGATACAAATATATTAGTTCTATTTCTGTTGTTATAATTAATGTTATTTCATCATCATCATTTTAATTATAATCATTCTCTTTCATAAAAACTTAAGACAAACTTTCTATGATCAGCAGTATCATCATCATTAATATTATTTTTTTCATCATTTCATTATCCAGTACCCTTTTACCTTTACAGTGTAGGGATCAATATTATGATTATTATTATTATTATTATTATTATTATTATTATTATTATTATTATTATTATTATTTTTTTTTTTTATTTTTTTATTATCATTATTATTATAATCATTCTCTTTAATCAAACTAAAGACAAACTTATTATAATCAGCAGTATCATCATCATCAACATTATTATCATTATTGTTATTATTATCATTATTGTTATTATTATCATTATTATTATTATTATCATTATTATTGTGTTCATCCTGGGCCAGCTGGTGGGCAGGGAACACGTACCCCCTGCACAACTCTTTTGGGAGCCGGATCATCCCCAGGTCCAACCGAGCCCCCGTCCCAGGCAGCCACCAGCAGCAGGCACAGTGGAGGCAGCAGCAGCAGCAGAACTGGCGGCACCACCACCACCACCATCACCACCACCAGCCCCACAACCGCCACCAGCAGTGGAGCAGCGCCTCCTCGTCGCGGCAGGCCAGGATGGGCGGAGGTCACCAAGGTCACCAGGTGGTCACCAGAAACAGCTCGTGGAACCCGGCCTACCTCAAGCACAGCCCCATGGAGGTAAACGCCACACCTCGGGACACTGCAACTTCTTCATTTGTATCCACATTATAATCTATTAACATTATCATCATCTGCATCATCATCATCATCATCATCATCATCTTCACCATTTGCAGCAGCAGCAGCATCATCGTCAAATTAGAAATAGATGAAATTTGATTCCCCTTATTAATCCCCAAGGGGAAATTTTTCTGTCGGATCAAATCCAAGGAGAGACTGGATATTTCCAGGTGTCAGCCTCAGTGGTGTGTAGTATCACAAAGTGAGCAATTAATTACATTGTTGAGTGGACAGCGTATCTATGCAGCCATCCATCCACCCAATTCATGAACTTCATCAGCATGTTGTATAAGTAGGATGTTGCTTTGATTTTCTTGATTAATGCAGTGAAATTTATATAATATCGTTTTCAATTTCTTCCATTATATTTATATGCTTGTTTACAAATTTGTCAATTTGTCCGGATGAAGTTATAGGTCATCATTATAATCATTATTAATAGATAATTTTGGTAGTAGTATTTGTAGCAGTTTTAAAACTAATTATTAGTATTTGGTGCTATTGATTGCGGTTTCATTGTTGTTATGATTACAATTTTCATTGATATCATCATCATTATTATCATTGCTCTGATTAAAAACACAATGGTTGTTCCATATTGCGATACTGACCATCCGTTTCCATTGTCCCCTCCCTGTCCAGCCTCCACCCAAGCAGCCTCTGTCCAGAACGCAGTCGGCCCCAATCAACAGACCCATCTCACTGCCTATCCAAGGTGTGTATCTGTTGACTTGTGTGTGTGTGTGTGTGTGAGAGAGAGAGAGAGAGAGAGAGAGAGAGAGAGAGAGAATGAGACTGGTGTGTGTGTGTGTGAAGATGTTCATTTAAGCTTAAGTTCTCTCAATCAGTAGAAAACCTTTTGATAACAATTTTCACCTCCAACCAGAGTAAGGTTAGTATTGATGTAATAATTGATATAGGGCGATGTTTCAAACAATTATGTGAAAAGGGTTTATCATTGTTTTATTGAGACTTTGTGTTCAATATGAAAAGTATATGTCACTTCGGGTTTGTGCAAAAGTTGAGTACATTGTTGAAAGATTTTTTAAAACTATTGTTTGACTGATTCTATAGATTTCTTTATTTTTATTTCCTATCATCATCATAATCATCCTGTTTTCTACTCCACTGCGACAGATATGAAACCAATGGGTGGAGACGACACGGAAATCAACGCACGCCTGGACTCTCTGTGTTTCCGCATGACAGAGCAAGCCCTGGGGAATATAGGTGTGTTGCTACACAGGCTGACATCCCCACCCTTAGATATAGAAGAAAAGAAAAGAAAAAAACCAACAAACTATTCAAACTTAAACATGTTAACATCAGAGGTGACATATTTATTGTTTCAAGATTTTATTGGTAGCATCACAGGCATGGTGTTCTTTTGACTAATTTTACTCATGCCTCTCTTGAATCCGATTTGAATACAGGGCTATAACAACAATTTTCCATCAAACCCGGTTTTGGGCTGTCTAATTCAACGTTGCCCTTGACATCCCAGCTGCCTTCACATCGGATTCAATGCCCCCTGTGCCAGGTCTGCCTTGGGTCTTCCCACGTTTGGCTTTCCTAGCAGGGTGCTCAGGACAAGTTGATGTGCTGCCACACAGAGACATTTGGAGGGTTCCTTCGGCCACTTTACACATTACTGTACACTGACACCAGATCTAGCAGTCTTGATTAGCACTGTTCCCATAATGCCCTCGTAGCAGGTGAGACCGCTGCTGAATCGGCTAGTTTTACATTTTGGCTCTGCCATGGCCAATGACTGGGGTACAAACCCATGGTATACCACCATTTCTGAGGGGCAGACGCTCCAGTGTGAAACCAATATAGCTTTGGTGAACAAACCCCATTAACTGCCATGGCTGATCGCTGCACCTGTATATCTTTTCATGTCTATTCTGTTGTTGGCAAATGGTGAAAGTTTTCAAAGGGGTATATTTTGCTACTCTTTAGAGAAGATTGCTTTATTTAGCAAAGTTGATAGTTTCTAACAGTATATTGCTTTATTTAGAAAAGTTGATAATTTCTAACAGAAGATTGCTTTTGTTTAGCAAAGTTGATAGTTTGTGACAACAGGAATTGTTTTAGGCCCATGCCTATTTAATTTCTTGTCATATTGCTATTCCCTTTTTTATCCATCATTTTAAATGGAAGAAAAAATTTAATGTTTTATTGGGTTTTTTTTTCTTTTGACAGAGCACACCGACAATGGGAGTTCAGGATTTTCTCTGACGTGAAGACCTGGGGAAAAGCAAGAGATGTGAAGGGGAGGCTACTGTGTTGTCTGGGAGTTTTGGCACCCTCGTCTGTTCATGCCCTTGTTTGCAAAGCCATGTGGCTCTACTGTAACAGCAATACTGAGACTCTGTCCATCAAACAATAGAGAAATTTTGGGGCGGAAGTGTGAGAATTGGATGGATTTGACTTTGTCTTGAGTTTTGATTCTTGGGGAAAAAAATATTGTGTGGCTTCTTCAGTTGGAATGATGACATCACAAATCTATATCTGGCAACGTGGACAGGTGATTCATTACGTGACGATTGGTGTTTTCAATGTCAAGCATAGCAAAATAGCTTCACACTTTCCGTTGTAGGGAGGGGGTTGTCTGTGTTTGTGGAATTCCTTTTAAACAGAGAAGCCTGCTATCCAATGTGTTGTCTTTTTATCAGGACTTTGTGGCTTGGGATTTGAAACAAAAGCAAAAAGCCTTACTTTTTGGATTTGAGATTAACCATCATGAATGGGCTGTCCCTGTCTTCTAACGATGCCGTAACGATGGGGGACCAGGGCCACCAAATGGTAGGTTGGCGCTATGGGGTTGCCTGGCCTGACCGATTATGTAACGATGCTGATGTCTTATGTCGTCATTTCCTGTCATGTGTAAAGATTTTGGTGCTCATTGAATACACAAGTTTCTGGGGGGGGGGAATTGCATGTACAAAGAGATGGGCTGGTTAAATGTGTACACAATGTCAAAACGTTGAATGGGGACGGGAGAAACAATATCAATCAAAGTATTGAATGATTCTGAGATTGGTTTGTTCTTCATGCACCACAGTTAATCCAGCTTTTAGACTGAGCAATAAAATTTATTCTCCATGGTACAGTGTGACAGTTTGTACCGTCTCCAAAATTCCTTTCTATTGTTATAGAAGACATTCTCAAATCTGGGTCATTTAAGAAATTTCACTGCACAGTATTGGGAATGTTTTAGTGACTTGTTTTATATTCCTTTCTTTTAAAGCAGATTAGGAAAAATATATCTTAGTAATTTCACGAATATTTGTGTTATATACGAAAGGAGTTTTGTTTTTAAGTTTTATCCTTGTTTGTTGCATTTGTATGTTTTTACATTGATTGTAAAACCATTTTGTAACGGTGCGCAAATATTTTAAGATGTCTCTCATGGTGTTCCTGCCATCTGTTAAAGACTTTGATAGTAACTGATATCTATGCAACATTCATGTTCTTTTTACTTCCAGATTGGGTTCTGTAAAATCATTATTTCACTATAATTTGTTTTTGCCTATTTTCTTACTTTTTGAACAAGTAAGGACAGTTGCCCTGTCTCCACCCATCTACCCCAACTGCTGTAACACGTATACCCTTTCCTTTTTCGTAACAATTTTCTCTCAGTTTAAGGGTATACTTTGTTCAGCATTGCTGGCGTTCACAAATGAATTAAGCCCGGGGATATGGTGAGACTTGACTGGTCAGTCTTGATGATTTTACTCCAGATGGTGTTTGATTTGGAAATAAGGCAGTTCAATATGGAAAAACCACTGAAATGGAGAAGTATGTCATTGATTCTTTTTTTTTCTCCGGTAACAAGAGAAAAAGATTGAAAGTTGTGAAGACGTGAAGAGCATTGCATTGACATTGACGGATTTCACAGATTGTACAGCGCGTTGTATACTATGTTATGGTTGGATTTGACATCCTGTCTTTAGGTTGAACGATTTCTGTATTAAATGACAGCTTTGTTTTCTTACTGAGTCCATTTGTATTCGAGAATTTAAGACGGCTCTCTACCTGCCTTCGGTTTTTAGGGGACACATGTTGTCACAAAAATTTCCAATAAACAAATTTTACTCTGTAATTTTGAAGTGTATTCATTACAGGATCGATTGCATTTCAATCTTTTATTCTATATCAGTGTTGAACAAGCTGGAAATTCTTGTTTAAGCTTGTGTAATTTTTGTTATGGTTTTTAGTATTGGATGTAAATGTGAAGATCTAAACCTGTTGGCATTTATCCAGTGCAGCCAGTGAAAGTGAAAGGTGTCCTTCTCAGAGCCAAATTATGCCGGGGGTGTTACTGACTGTCACTCCTACAGCCGCTGCTGGGATTGATGATTTTGTTTCTACAGGCTATATATGTATATACGTTTTCTACATAAACTTAAGTTACACACCAGGTGTTTGGATGAGAGTGAAGGGGAAAACACAGTGCTGTGTAGAGTTACCTGTGAATGAATCTAATGGGTTAGAAATTACCATGGATATTTCCCATTCCCGCGATGCTTTATTCAACAATCATTCATTCCTGGGCGTGGCAAGTGGAGATTTGAGACATAAAAACAAAAGATAGTTCTGTAGCCTTGACATCAAGATTTGTCAAGGAGATGCGAGGTACTATTTATTACGTGATTGCGTACTCTTTGGAATGGTGGTCGTATTTCTTTTGTTACATCATATCACTGATTATATGCTGCTACTCTCTATGTTTCCATAGCCTTTATGAGAATCAATCAGCCCCTGATGATATATCATATATATACTTTTTAAACATAATCTCATTTTGTAAACAATGTTATTGTGTACGCCTGTACTTACTTTTAAAAATGTTGTCAGCCAATGCATGAAAAAAATAAATTTTTGGGGTTTAATTTGTATTATTTATTTTAAAGGAAAAGAGCATGAGTTCCTGTAATAGGTTTTAAGGATTGATGATGGTAAAGACTTTTTAATTCATACAAGCTGCCGCTAAGATCTGCCTAGGGTTGACCCTTAGCTGCAAGTTTAGATTTACGAAGACTTCAGATTTTCTCTGTGTCAGTGCGTGATCTCCGTAGAAAATCTACAGCACATAGAGCCAAGCGTTCTGCTCTCAGACAGCTGTCCAGCATCTTGTGCATGTGTAGCAAAACATGAGTGCTGCTTCTTTGTTGTTGGCAACGATGGAAATGTTTATGGTTTGAACTAGAGCTATTGATGAGCTGTATCTCTCCTTTTTATTTATCTTTCTCCTTTTCAGCCAAGTGTTTTCTATAATTCTCTTCCCAGTAAAGCCAAAACAAGAGCTTTTTTTTTGTTAAGTTCATATATTATTTTCAAAGTTGTCAAGATTTAAACAAAACAATAACAAATTGGCGGAGCTCTGGTTTTCTCTGTGAGTCTCAGCTATTTTAAGGATCCATGGACCTTGGTGTCTGCCTCTAACACATTTGATAAGATATTCTTATATCTATTCTAAACACTGAACTATTGAACTGATCAGTCTTATTCCTATGAAAATGATAATAAGTATTTTTATGATTACGTATTTATAGAGCGGTGGAGTCTTATGCTGCTGAAGCTCCGGGTACTTTACACATCATTGATATATTTCATATCAGTTTGAGCGCGGCACACATGGCTAAGAGCAGACTTTACAGTTTGTGCATTTTGACTGATCTGATTGCTATGCTACGTCAGTCATAAGGCAAGCTATCTCTGATGACATCACATCAGTTCAATATTTTCAAAAAACAAACTAAGCTCGTCCCTTAACCAGCTAGCCACATATTGCATGTTACATGTTACTTTCTATCATTGCAAACCGCACCACTGCCAGCTACGTCGTCTGACAAAAGATTTTACTTCTGTTAATGATGGAAGTTATTTTTCAGTATTCCTGAAAATATATTATTTACGTAATTTGTGGGAAGGCTTTAATCTGACTCATAGTGGTGGCTCTGTTGGAGGAAGCGGTCGGTACTGGTACAGTACAGATTTACACACATCTTTTCAATTGGGTGTTGAGAGGACATGTCAGCCGGATTATGTGTTCTATTATAGCTCCTGGCGTGTGTATTTTTTAATGTGCTCTGATTTGTTTTGTGTAATGGGTTAGTGTGAGGCTTGTTTTTTGCTGGTGTTATTTAGGGAGGATTTATTTTGTCGTGGATTGTAACTCATCTCCCTATTAACTTTTTCATGACTGACATCGGATTCCCTTTTCAATTACAAAGTGTCTGAAGGAAGATTGAAACCCACTCTTGTCAGGGAAAGTGAAATAAATTAGGTGGATGCAACACCCATACAATACAAGTACGCAAAACTGTTTGATAGTATGATATATTGTTAGAAAGAGAAGACAAATAAATTGATCTGATGAGAGGGGGATGTGTTGCATTGAGTTATACGATAGCGATGCAATGAGACATACTGGCTGCATAGTAAGGCCATTTGATATCCACATTAGAAAACTGACAGTGGCCATGAACGAGTTAACACTGTAGGACGTTGTTAAGCTGATCAGAAGAGGGCTATACTGTTGTAGTGTGTATGTCTGAGGTAGCGGTCAGAGGAGGCGAATTGTGTCAGAATTTTGGTTTTTCATGGAAACTGCCCCTAAGACTGTCGTCCTTTTTTTTGTCACCTGACGTCACCACCAAATTACCAGACTCTGAAACCAGGTGTTGCTATTGTATAGAATGACATTTTGAACTTTAACCATTCATGAACTTGTATAGTACATTCATAGAGTTTTTTTTATATGGTATACTATATTTGATTGGCCTTTATTTATGTTTGGTTATATCTCAATTAAGATATGAAGAAAAATCAAATTTATGCATTTACTGGAAGCTGTTCTAAGTTCTGAAACTTGCATGTGTTTTGATTTGGACTTTTCAGACCTGATTCAGATTGGTCCAGGATCAAGTGTATTTCTTTGTTGTTGTTAAAGAAAAAAAATTTAAGGAAGGCAAGAAATTGCGTGATTGGTAGCAGTGAGGGAGTTTGATTCGCTTTTTAAGAATTTTTAATCATTTTTGTTTACCAAGTGAGTGAGGAGGGAGGGGGGGGGGGGGAATATTCTCTTTTTGTCCCCTCCCATCTCATACTCTCTTACTTTCATAATTTTTTAAATGAAGGATGAGAAAGTTATTATGGCAATGGCAACAGGATTGTTCATGTCAGAATGAAATTATTGAATTGTGATCGCATTCTCTTTGTTCTCTGGTTGAGGTTGAAAACAACCACGTCTTCTCTCTCTTCTGTTGTTCCACTCAATCTTGTTAACTGTGGCCTTGGTTGAATTTTACTTTTTGTTTCCAATTGCGATGTTTACTTTGTTGCCATTTGGCCATTTCAAGGTTTTCTGTTATCAAGTTTCAGGTTAAGATCAGTTCTACTATTGTAAGTTTTTGTTTCTTGTGTTAAGGATTTGATGATTTTTAGATTACCTGACACTGTGCCACCAGACTCCAATTTTCGTGTAAGTTGAGTGGACAGTTTACTGACATTGGCTAAATTCTCTGTGGTGTTTGTACCTTTATCAGCTTTGTGTGACAGCGGCAGACTCTCAGGCTTGTAACTCTTAGGTTGTGTGTTCGATTCCGGCGACAGTGTGGCACAGTTGAGTCCTTGGTCAAGGCTCTTTACTCACTTTTTAAAAATATCTCTAAATCAGCTGGTATCCCTCAAGGCACAATTCAATTGGGTGTATGATAGAAACAGTGCAGTGTTAAGATCCAGGGGCCCAGCTGCTGACAAATTAAGTGTGACTCTGTAGTATGTCATGTGAAATAGTCGAGTGAGCTTGTGTGTATATTTCCTTGTGGCAGCATGAGGATGATATCTTGTCTAGGCCAGACACTTCCACCTTCTATATGAGCTCCGCTGGACACAGGGTTGAAAAAAGCCCCTAAAGGCTACCATTGTTGGTTGGTTGTTGTAATTTGTTTTCCTATATTTTATCAAATTTTTTCTTTTTATTTTTGTAATTTTTTTTTCTTTTTCTTTTTTTTTTGTGTGATTTTTTTTTTTTTTTGGGGGGGGGTGGGGGGGGGGGTTGTGTTAAGTTTCTGGACTGAGCGTGCTATGCCTTGACAACATCACGTCATTTCTGGTCCATGTAAACAGGTGTCACACACATCACACACCTCCAGGAGGTAATTGACACATCTCTCCACTCATTGCTATAGCATAGGGATTATAAAGACAACTTATTTATTAAATTACTTCTTTATTTGTTTGTTTATTTTTCAGGAGAAGAGATTAGCTGCGTCATTATGCTAAAACAAAACTAACCATTTTGTTGAAGATGCCACATGACATTGTTTTGTCTGTGTCTTCATTTTGTTTGTGTATAGTGTAGTATCTTTGTGTCTAAGGTGTGTGTAGTGTTTTGTGTCTAGTATGAGTGTGTCATGTGTTTGTGTGTTCAATACACAATATACACTGTGTGGGACAGTATTCAGGTCTGTTCACTTTTTCGGGTGTGTGTAGTGTGCTTGTGTCTTGTATGAGTGTGTCATGTGCTTGTGTGTGTGTTCAATACACATTATACACTGTGTGGGACTGTGTTCAGGTCTGTTCACTTTTTGGGGTGTGTCTAGTGTGCTTGTGTCTTGTATGAGTGTGTCATATTTTTGTGTGTGTGTGTGTGTGTGTGTTCAATACACATTATACACTGTGTGGGACTGTGTTCAGGTCTGTTCACTTTTTGGGGTGTGTGTAGTGTGCTTGTGTCTTGTATGAGTGTGTCATGTTTTTGTGTGTGTGTGTGTTCAATACACATTATACACTGTGTGGGACTGTGTTCAGGTCTGTTCACTTTTTCAAGTTGAAGTTGAAGACTTGATCTTGTTCTTGGATTCCACGTTATAATTCTCTTGCATGTTGCAAGGTTGTCATATTATTCTAATTATTCAATCTACATTGTTGTAGACTTCTCACATTACACAGAGGCGCATGTGGCATATCTCATGGGGCGTACGCCTCTCTGTTTGTAGGTGTTCCTCTCTGTTTGTCTGTCTATGCATGTTCCTCTTTGTTTGTCTCTTTGTGCGTGTTCCTCTCTAATTGTCTGTGTGTGCGTGTTCCTCTCTGTCATGTCTGTTTGTGTACGTGTTCCTCTGTGTTTGTCTGTCTGTCTGTACGTGTTCCTCTCTGTTTGTCTGTCTGTTTGTGTGCGTGTGCCTTTTTTATGATGGTCATCATGCCTCATTTGACTTTGATGAAATTTGAATGGACTTTAAACTTGAAGATTTTTAGCCATGTTCTTCTTATGCTAAGCTTTTCTGTGAAAGTGAAATAAATTTCCAACACCAAACCAACATCTGGTTCTTGTTGCTGTGGGTTCTTTACCATTCATTCTCTCATTGATGTGCGTTTTGTGGTGTGGTAGTAGACTCTTGGGTTTTTGGCGGGCGCACTTGGTTGAGCGTCCGCCCGCCTCGTAACCGGGAGGTGGCGGGTTCAATTCCCACATCGCAATCTACATAAGTCGTAAAAATCGGTTTATTTAGGAGCTGCTCGGCAAAATGTCAACAGTGCTAAGACTAGTTGGCCCAGTGTCAGTATATTGTGACTGTGTGAGATATTCGTGTAAGTTCTCCGTTTATCTCTGTGTTGCAGCACTTTAACATGTCCAGAGTGCTCTGCCGGCGATGTGACCTAAACTATGTAGAAGCAGATGTTTAACCATAACTTATAAACCTTGTTTCTTTTAACTCCTGGGATTTGATCCGGAGAGATTGGAAGTTTGATTCTGCCTGGCAATTAAGCAAAATTGAGTCCTTGGAAAAGGCTCTGGTCCAACATTATCTCTACTCAACTTGGGTGTAAATGACTCATTTTACTTGACTGACTAGCCAGACATGAAACAGACAAAAAAAATCAATGTATTACCTCTTATTTTTCCTTTTATTTCTTTCATTTTGTGATCTTTTTATTTTCCTAGTTATTAGATTGGGGAAAAAAGAAAGACTGTGACAATGAGGTCTAACACATCTAGGGGGTCTGACACATTAACGAGCCGCCACACACACACACACACACACACACACACACATATATATATATTCATATATATATATATATATATATATATAGGAAGGACTTGTATGAATATATTGCAACTGCAACAAGATGATTTTTGGTACTATTTATGTTCTTATTTATTTCTTTAAAGTTTTAGTAACTGCCTCTATGGTGCTCGGCATTGTGAGACAAGTGCTAAAATGGTCGGCACATTGTGAGTGGGTGAGGATATTCGTGTTGAGTGCATGCGGCTTTGTGTGGTCTAGTGGTAGACTCTTGGACTTGTGATCATGAGGTCACGGGTTCGATACTCATCAGTGACGGTGCAAAGTTGAGTCCCACTCCACTCAGGTATAAATGAGTACCTGACCGTTTACAGCGTTGTCGCCGTCTGTAAAAACTATACCAGTACTCAGTACCAGCTCCCAGCAGGCAGCATGCCTGTTCCTACGTGTATTTGTTGGTCCTACGTGTATTTGTTGGTCCTACGTGTATTTGTTGGTCCTACGTGTATTTGTTTCATGTTACTAGTTACTGCTAAGGTTGGGATCCCTTATAAAGTGCCTTCAGCGACTGGTTGACCCGGTGTCAGTATAATGTATAATGTGACTGGGTGAGATATTCGTGTGAGTTCTCCAATAATCTCTGTGTAGTAGCACATTAACATTAACATGTCCAGAAGGCTCCACCGGCGATGTGACCTACATTGTGTAGAGGCAGGCATTCAGCCATAACGTTTAAACGTTTTAGTGCCTTCAGCACGTTTTGTGGATGTTGCGCTGTATAAAAAAAAGCTCACGTTTGTTGGTCCTTCCTTCATCTCTGTGTGGCAGCACTGTTAACTAGACTAGAGCGCTCCGCCGACGATTTGACCTACAACGTGTTGGGACAGTGTGTTAAACCTTAACTTTCAAGTTAAAAATGGTTTACAGCGTTGTGAGTTTTTTTTCCCTTTATGAAGTAGCTACGGCCATTTCCAAATTGCCAGGAATGAAATCTTTCATTTGAATTAATACAAATTAATAAAGATCAATAATTATTTCTCAGTGCTAATTCTCTACAGTGTTTCTACGGTTATTCTCTTTATTCCAATTGCCCAATATGTCTATCTTTTTTGTCTCCAATAACAAACAAATTCGTTTACTCTGCTTCGTTGAATTTGAAATATAAAGTGGGTGATGTGAGTGAAAGTGTAGGTACATATTATAAATATAAGATTGTGGCATGCCATGAAAGGAAGCATGAATTGTTGATAATGACACAAAATATTCGTTTTTGTTTTTTCCTCGCTTCTCCCATGCCCCCGCCCCCCTTCCCCCGTCAGACATGTGCACCTGCCACCTGGTGTGTCCAGGAATCGTGACACTTCGGTACATGCAGCGCGACATGACAAGGGTGGAGGGAGGGACGAAGGAGAGCAGGAAAAAGAAACAGCCAAAAGAAGAAAAATAGAGAGAAAAAAGGTGAATAACAAAGCAATAGCAGTCAGCAGTCTGCTCATTCCTGACCGGAACAAGTGGCGGATTGACGTAGTGTGGTGTGGATGTGTGTGTGTCTGTGTGTGTGTGTATGTGTGTGTGCGCGCGCGTGTCGTTTGTCGCCGTGTGTCGTATCGCTTACCCTGTACCTCATGAAAACATGGCACGCTGTTGACACACAGACACACACGCACAGACGTACACACACGGACATAGAGCGGCGCGTACTGACACAGAGAGACATTCGCACAGATGCACACACTTGCATATATACACGCAGGCACATGCACGGACACACACACACACACACACACACACACACATAGGCATACACATACACAAACACACAAACATACACACATAGGGGTATACTATACACACATGCACACTCAGGGTATTACTTGCCTCACACACATACACACACACGCGTCACACGCACACACACACACACACACACACACACATCCTCGTAAATATGCCCATATGCTGTGCACATATATACATAAGGCGAAGGGGAGGGGGAGAGAAAGACGTTAGAAGATGCTAGAGAGAAAAGAGATAGTGTCGGAAGAGGAGAGAGGCGGGTGGAGGGGGGG
>JAUEKY010077740.1:0-10817 GCA_031833965.1 Scyllaea pelagica
GTTAAATGTAGTTGATAATGGAGTCTGCCATGATGTTATTGGCATCCCTCATTGAAAGAGACCTTTGTCTAGGGTAGGAAGGTGGAATTATTCCCACCATGTCATTGGTGTGGTGGTAGGGCAATAAAATGTAAAGCCACTTAATCACGTCAACTACTGCTGATCGTCGCCTTTACCTGTCGGCGGGCAGCTGACCAGGCACAGATGGCAATTCGCTGAGCGTGAGGGGCCGTCTAAAGTATCACTGCCATGACGCTGTGTTTTCAATATAGTTCAGTGTAGTCAATCTTTTAATAACTAGTCTATGCTACAAATAATTCATTATGATTTTAAGTTGTAGGTTTTGCATTCAAAGAAATTCTGCTTAAAGATTGAATAGTGATGCATTGGCTTTCAGCTATTGTAATTCACACCTTTTGTATTTATTCCAACAGTGGTATGCTGCTCTGTTGTATTTTACAACTGAAAACATTGGAATAAAGAACAAAATTGCAACAGCATATGAAGTGAGGGAACATTTTGATGTAAGTACCATGAACTCCAATAATTTGTCAAGGAATTTCAATTGTGTCACCTCTTTTTAAAAGTAAAATGATGTTTGCTGTTTTCTTTTCAATCATAGGATGCTGGTTTGTACATAGCAAGAAGATTGTTTGGTTCAGTCCCCCGAAAAGGATGTGTAAACAAAATACACATCCTTCCATTATTGCTCAGAATAATATTTCGACACCCCAAAAGGAATGCGTTTGATGCTTTACTAGTCAGTTGATCATATCAATTCAACCTTCTTTTCTCTTGGTTAACTAAGGCTACAACACGATAAAGAGTTCTCATGATGCTGTCAGAATCATATGTGAAATGAATTCAGTTTTTGTCATTTGTTTATATATTTATATAAATTCTATTCAAATAGCCTATATAAGAATTATTATTTGTTTTTTCCAGAGAGCTCTGGAGTTGGACCCCAATGACGTGATTTCAGTGCATTCTATTGGTTATTGGTGTTATGCTTTTGCAGAACGTCCATGGTATCAAAGGAGGATTGCATCTGCTGTCTTCATGGCTATGCCTGAGACAACATTTGAAGAAGTATGTGTTTGTTTCCCCTGCAGGTTATGGCTAATGTTTATATAAAAGATATTTTTTCTATAAACCAGCTTGTTTTTTTGTTTTTGTTTCGTAACCCTATTAAAGGATTATAGGCCATTTTTAGCTAGAGTATCATGGACCAAGATTGCATGCAGCAGGTAAGAACAATGGGTTAATATTATGTCTTTGAATTACCCAATTATAATGATTGATATGGCAACTACTCAATGTATCATATCATCGTTAAGAAATTCAAGTTTTTTTTACATCAAAGAAAGAATAGGTTTTATAGTAAGGTTAATTGAATAGAGTAAGGACTTTGCCACACTGCAATTTTAGCTCTGCTCAGGTATTGTTTGACACAGAATGGTTTTTATCTTATGGGAACCTTTTTATCATTTTCTTGATATGTAAAAAAGAGCTTTTCATTAGCTCCTTGATAAAGGGGAAGAATATATTTGTTATGCTAAATTTGATATGATAGTTGTTTCAAAGCTTTTTTAGATTGTATGATGACAGGATCTTTCTAAACACTCTTCTGCTGACACCTGTGTCAGGCACAAGATTTGAATGTATAAAGGGTTAGATCAGCTTATTTAAGACTAGTTATGTATTTCTGTTACAGTCCAATGTGTTTATACTTTAAGGTAAACATTTCTTGGGTTTGGCATACAAGATACCTATCTAATACAGCATCAATTATTTCAGGAAAAATTGTTCTGAGCTAAGACAAAGATCTAGTGGTCTGATCATACAGTTTGTTATAACACCTTTTTATGCAGTAGTAGAGAAATAAATGAAAAACTGATTTAGCTCTTTTTTCCCTGCGCACTATCTTCATGGAAAAGTAACAATAGATTTTCTTCATTAGATAAGAATTTGACTTTGTTTTCATTGAAAGCGATTTCCATTTCAAAATTTTTTTTTTCTTTTCAGGCTCTTGAATGGTTCTTAAAAGCTGAAGAAAGTAAGTCAGTCTGACTTCATACTTTCTTTTATGACAAGAATTAATACTTCATAACAGAAATGTGCACAGTGGGCTAGCCACCTGCTTGTCTTAATATCTTGGCTCAGAGTATTTCCTGATGTTTGTTTGATATCAGATTGTGTTTTTACTTTTTTTGACACATTCTGGTGTGAAACATTATGTCGGGGCCCTACACTGCTTTTGAGTGGTGCATAGGGTATCTGATAACAAATCAAAAACAACAGAGATGTATCTTCATCATATAACTTTGATAAGAAAAGAAGTGAAGACCTGGGTGAAATGACTATTCTAATTTTTCAGTAGTCCTAGTTTATTATAATAGTTTTGTTAAGAGTTTGATCCATGATCATACATGATTATATGATGTCAGTTGTATATATTATTGAGCTGGTTAACTCATCCACTCCCAAGAGCTGATTCGTTGACCATTAGTTTAGTCACAGATGGCAGAGAGCCAGTTAAATGGCTTTGGGATGGTCTGTAATGAAATCTATGATTATATCTAACCTTCTTTTTTATTGATTTTTCTTTCTTTTATTTTTTTTAGTCTAAATGACTTGATATGTGAAGAATTTTCAGAAATTGTTTTTCATTTTCTGATGCAGTTTTTTTTCTCCTATCATTCTATCTTAAATCATTCATAATCATCTGTTTTCAATTTCAATCTTTGAGTATTTTTGTTGTAATGATTTTTTTATAAGATGTTGAAAGATAGAAAAACAAAACAAATTAATTCTTTTTGCAGTGGAAAATGTGATGGTTACCAACAGTTTGATGATTGCTAAGACATATTTGCGACTCAAAGACAAACAAAATGCTGTGAAGTACTTGAAGAAAGCAGTAGGAATGAAAGCTGTAGCCCCAACAGATAAAGCGGTGAGTTGTGCTCTGTCATTCTAAAAAAAAAAAATGCCATGAGTTTGGTGATTATGAGTCTTGTAAGTTTTCTAGAAAACAAATACTAGACACTATGGTTGTCATTCTCCATGAAAAAAAATTTCTCATCTTTGATTTTCACCTCTACATAGCTCTCTTTGCTCTGTTCAAGGATAACTGTACTTTTCAACTCATAGAGCAATTATTTCTGAGGCAATAAACTTGAGCTGTAATATCTTTGCCAACCTCTTTATGGGCAAAGTGGGTCACTAGGACATGGGAGTCCATTGATCCTTGATTGACTTAGGGAGAATAGTATCGAAAGCCTTTTGTTTCTTGTGATTCTAGCATGCATGATGTAAGTTTCAAAATAACTCATGGATTCTTCTTTTTCTGACATATAGACAAAAATGGTGTCTTCTTATGTTTTGTGGGTTCATACTGTTATTTTGTGGTTCCTCGGTAGACTTAATTCAACAAAGCAGTATGGTACATTCTAAACATAGGCCATCTACATGATGATACTTACCATTACTATTTCAATATATGTCATTGAAGCCCAAATGATGAGGTCATTATGAATATCAATGACCTGGATAATATTTTTCTCTTTCTGGGGGCCTTATTTATAGCATAGTTAATTCAGTTCAGTGTCCAACTTTGCTTTTCAACCCCCCCCCCCCCCCCCCCCCCCTTACCAGCCTATACTGTTCTCCTGTCTCAGCCTGTTCTGTTTACAGTGATAAAAGTATTCATTCTTGAGATTGAGGACTTATAAAGTTTTACATTTATGTTTTTTTTTTCTCTGTTATTTGTTATTACATATTCTGGAAATAATATGATAGAAAAAGAAGGATGGAAAGGGGGAATAAGTAAAAGAATTGATAGTTAGGGTGTTAAGTCTTAGGGGCTTGAGTGTTTGTGTAGAGGGAGCTTATGCAACTAATAAAGCTTGAAACCATTAGGAAAAAATATCAAGCTGGAACTTCTGAGTACCTTCTAGATTTATCCCAGCCTGAAAAATATATCCACCTCGTTACCTTCTTTCTTCTTTTTTTTATTTAGGATATGAAAAGAACATTAAAAAGATGGGTGCTTATACTTCTGCATGAAATTGAATAACAACATGATGGCAATAATTGACATACAGAATATGATAAATTTGTTTTTGCTTAACCAAATATATGAATCAGGATCTTCATTCTAAAATCCTTTTTTTCTCTTTGTTTTGAATTTGACAGTCCCAGAAAGAGGCAGGTGAAACCTTGAAAAGCATGGGATTTAGCCACTTCCTCTGACAAGCAGAATGATAGACGAGAACTTTTGTTGTCCTGTTTAACGCTATGGATCCATTCAGTGGGTTGACAAAGGGAATTATTGACCACTTGGATCAGCTGATATGCAAGCCTCCCCCTCAGCTTTACTGGTGACTCACCTACTCCCTCAGCAGGTTACGGTTGATGTGTTATTTATTCGTGGGCCCGGGGGATGATTAGAGGCTTCTAGAACATCTTTTTAGAGGATTCTAGAATATCCTTTTAGAGGCTTCTAGAATATCCTTTTAGAGGCTTCTAGAATATCCTTTTATGTTAATCATAGGGTACTTGCATATCTTTAGGTCATTTTTTTCCCCCTTCAGGTATGAAATTCTTAAGAATGATTTGAAGTGCTATCATGATGAACCCCTCTGGTTTTGTTGATTGTCCTCTTCATGTAAAACTATATGCCATGGCCTATTCCTTTCACGAAACTTGGAAATGGATAAAAAAAAATCTATGATTGGTCGTGTTGGAATGTACTGTATATTTGAAATGGAACTTTGAGGGTCTACATTGACTTAATGGTGGGATTGGAGAACTGAATTTTTCAACCTTTGTAGGGAATGAGCTTTAAACTATTTTGGGAATTTTAGTACTTCATTTTTAACCCTTTGAAGTGAAAGAGTTGTTCATTGGGCTCATTATTCATTATATTTGGGACCATACTCTTGGGGAAATGCTGTCAAACTATAATATGATTTTTTTAAAATATGATTTTTTTGCAATACATTATTTTACCATCAGTGAACACAAATGCACCAAAGAGATTTCAATCCCCAAAACTTTTCTTTGAGATGTGTAATTGAAAGTCAGCGGAGGCATTCATTATGAAATATCATAAATCACCTCAAATTTTCATGGAATGTCTCGCTTGACACTTGGGAGCTTAGCTGAAGTTTTACTGGATAGTGCAAAATGTAAATCTTATTTTCTAACATGATATAGGCCTGAATAAATTGTGCATTATGATTTAGCTAAATTTGGTTTTGTTTTTGAGTTCATTAATTTTATTATAGTTTTTGCAAAATGTTAATATCAAAATCAGATTTTTGTTCTTAAAAGAAATGTGGATAGGGATGTTATTTTCATGGGGTAAAAGAAATGTATGTTTCCAGCAAGAAAAATAAATGCCCTTTTTGCCTTTTTTAACAGCTGAGAATTCAGTATTTGTGTAACTAAACTTAACTAAGCCTTACAACCTGAAAAGAATAGCATTCCTCATTATGCTTTCAATCACCTCAAACTCAAACCCTATTTGATTCAACTTTTTAGATGCTGTTGTTTTTATGTTAAGACAGTTTAAGGTTGTTTGAAATGGGAGTGGTTTATTTTACATTGCACTCACAGGGTTCACCTATCAGGTTGAAAAATTTTGCCTACAGTCCCAGAAGAGTATTTTTTCATGTTGCAAATTATTGCACTTGTTAGGTTCAAAGAAAATCTAATGAATCTTTAATGAAAGAAAGTTTTCAGTGCCAAAGTTATCTGATTTCAAAAGTGTTATACAAATGATTTCATATTCAATTTTTTGAATGACATCATGCCATATAGATCTGCACAAATGGTCGAGCTCAGATTTTGTTGGCAGGTCAAATTCAGTAACCCGTCTTTGAAGACCGAAGGTGTTAGTCCACTAGTAGACTTTTAATGGCCGCCACAGGTCAGATGTTGATTATTTTCATAGAATTGTTTGATAATTCTTAGTTATTTTACATATTTCTCAATAGAAAACAGTAATGTATGAGCGAAGTGTATTCTTGATGGAGACAAACACGTTTGAACCAAAGACAGCTAATCCGAAAAAACCCTTAAACTGAAAAAAAATGAAAATAATTGTTTCGCTGATTATTGACTATATTAAGAAACTATGTATTTCTGAACTCAAATATGTTTAAACCAAAATAAAAATTTGATCCCTTCAAATTTGGTTTAAACGTGTTTCACTGTATTTTGAAGGGGTTTTCATTGACTGTTTCCTCCCTTGTGTTTGCCTTTTACTCAATGACTGATGTACTCATGATTTATTTACCTCACTGTCATCAGGAAAAGATTTGCCTTGATATAGCAATGGACTATTAGAAACTCTACATTTCAATGGCAAGGAATTGGTAATAAGGTTCAAAAGCATTGCATATCTTACATGTTTTGTCTGAGATGATTTTATTTCCATTTAGGGGTTTGACAAATTTTGTGTTTTACCTCTTTTAGAAAATATACATTAACTCAATCTAAGTTTTGTTTCATATATCATATGGTAATTATCATATGAACTCAGCTTATCTGGTCAACTGTTAAGTGATGGGATCATATTGAAGGGTAAATAAGCAAACAATTATGCCTTTGGGGATTTTTTGTAGGATTTGAATTCCTACCTGAACTATGTTGTAGAAATGATCTGAATGAGATACATGAAATTGTCATCAATTTGAACTTTAAAAATTCAGCTCAAGAATAGGTTTTTAAAAGTCTACCTTTTGCAATCTCACAGTAAATGACATCTGGACTGCATACCCTTTCAAGTGTTGTAACTTTTAGCTTTTGGATCTTCTTCTTCTTCTTGTTCCTCAATGGATGACTATGGCTGCAGTCCAATGTCCGCGATGAAGTCTGAGATCCGCTGCAGGTCCCCAGCCTCACCATAGAGTTTGGTAGTAAATTCTGTTTGAGCTGGCCAGTACTTTTTCCGTTGCCTTATATGATTTTCACATTCCATTAAGACATGCTTAGCATTTTCGTTATCTTTTCAAGCTTTTGGATGAAAACACATTTGAATTAATTTTTCTGCTATTTGTAGAGTGTAATCAAAGGAATAGTCAGGCAAGGTAAGATGAAATTCCCTCAGTTACTGATTTCTTAAGAGCTCGATCTGTAGACCTTGTGGCCTTCAACTCAGCATGTCTCTAAAATGTACTTACGATTTTGATATTGCACAAGAAGTGTCCTTTTTTAAATTTATCACTAAGAATCCTTTATTACACCTGATCAGTGAAATTTGGTCACATATGGTGTTGTCAATAGTTTATTTAAATTCATTTTAAGAGAAAAAGACACAATCAACAAATTTCAAATAAACATATTCATGATGATATGGATTGACAAAGCTGTTTGTCCCCCCCCCCTTTTTTTTTTCAATACAATTAAAATACAGTTTGTCTTCACTTTTAATTATCCTGAAGATTTGTTGTTTGCAATGTGCAATTAGAATTTGCTTTATAGGGAAATATTTAATTTCAACTCAGTTTTTGTCTATGCTTCATCATTGATATCAACCCTTTACTTTTGAATCTCAGACTTACTCTTTTAGTCATTGAGCTGAATGAGTGGAATACAAGTTATCAACATACATAGTTTACACTTACTATAAAAACATTTCAATACCTCAATTGTGACGTTTTCATAGGTGACTTTGGATGCATGAATTATTAAAAGAAATTTTTAAAGTTAGAGTGAGTGGCAGCTGACTCTTGTCACCTTAGGAATCTAGTTTAGTTTTATGCACAGATTTTCATAGATCAACTTGAATAGTATTTGCCGTATTTCATATTCATGTCTTGTACTGTGTTCCATATAAAGTAAATGCTTAAGGATGCCTTTACTTAATTCACTTAAAGGTTTTTATGATGCATACCTAGCTGTATTGCTCTGGATGATATCAGCATAGTAATTTTTTTCTGCACAACTTAAATGCATTTACGCCTCATTGCCTTTAATCGTCATGGGTGTTTTGTGTCTTTGTCTTTAATAGTTTTTTTATTTTTGTCACATTATATGAAAGCAAACATATTTTTTCTCCTTTTCTTTTTTTGGTCCCTTTTATTTTAGAAATAGTTTGGTCATGTAAGATGTATTGGCGTCAGATTCACTTTCCTCTTTTCAAATGCTTTGATTTTCATATCTGTTGATAATTTAAATGTTTTCTTATTTCTTTTCTTGAGATGTGATAAGTTAGGAGTGAAGAGTTAAGTTATCAAAGTAAAATGATTTGCTACATTCATCAATTCATTTCATTATTATTCTTTGAGAAGAAATAGAGAACTTATCCCTGTTTTTGCAAATTAATGATCATGCCCCCTTTACACTCCACTCCCTGGAATTTTGTTGTTATCATTCTTATTATAGACAAGTGCATGAACGTTACAAACAGAGCATCAACAAAGGCTTATATTGCCACCTGATGAACATCTGTTGAAATGGCGGTTGCTGTTTTTATAATTTTCTTCATCATTCATCACCGCTGTATTTGTACAAATAAGTTTCTTTAATATCATGTATGTATAATAATGCGTTTACTTTGAGAATCCACCGATTTAGTTGGCACACTTTGTTGAGCGTCTGCCTCTTAACCAGTAGGCGGCGGGTTCAATTCCTGCACCGCAACATACCTAAGTCATAAAAAATCAGTTTTTAGCAGCTGCCTGCTTGGGGCTCGACATTATGGGACCAGTGCTAAGACTGGTTGGCCCGGTGTCAGTATAATGGGACTGGGTGAGATATTTGTGTGAGTTCTCTATCTCTGTGTGGAAGCATGTTGACTTGTCCAGAGTGGTCTGCTGGCGATGTGACCTAAAGTGTGTAGAAGCAGGCGTTTAACCATAAGGATTAAACGTTTTTCAAACTTTGAATTCTCATACTTTAGGCATCCATTAAAGATACTACCGGGATTGTGTTCAGCACTTTGTCCAAATTAAACTAGCTTTATGTTTTAATCACATTTGTCAAAGGTATATTTTGTTCTATGTCTTGTGTCTCAAGAAGGAATTTTTAAAGGAACATGTCATAAGAGATTCGGATTATATGAACCTTATGAAAATGATGATAATATTGCATAAAGGTTTAAAATTCATTAATGTATTTTTAGTTTATCTAGTTGTTTTTGTCACTTTAAATAACTAAATGAATAGAAATGAATAAAAATCCTGAAAGATTACTAATTACTAAGAATGGAAGATTGAAATAATAATAGTTTATTACAATCATATTCTTTGAAATCCAAAGTACAATTCTTAAGAAGAATATTGATTACATCAAATCTTGCAGTATCTGCCTGTAGTGGCTAAGCAGCGTATCTTTATAGATAAGGCTGCAAGTCCAATCTCAGGCTACATTAAAATTTTGTGTGACCTTCCTAGATGTACACCTCAATGTGTATTTTCTTTGAGTCATTCAAGAGTAGGCACAGTGGGCTAGCAACCTGCTTGTCTTAATCTTTTGGCTCAGAGTTTTTCCTGACTTTTGATTGATATCAGATTGGGTTTGTACTTTTTTATGCATTCTGGTGTCAAGCATTATGTCGGGTCCCTACACTGGCTTTGGTCGGTACAAAAGGAAGTCTGATAACGAAACAAAAACAAACAAACAAATGGATAATTTAGACTCTTGAAAAGCTAGACTAGAAATCTAGAAGTCCAACTCACCTCTGTTTCTTGTTGTACCTGACGGTATCAGTAGCTTCTGTGCATTTTTCAGAGTTGACAACAGTGAACAGTGTACATTTTTTTCAATTTGAAACTCTTCCAGCTTTTCAATAAATTACTCATATCACGAGACCGTTTCACCTGTCTTCAGAGACATGGTGAAGCTTAAACATGATGAGCATCACAAAGAATCACATGATGAGAAAAAATCGGGGTTGTGGCGTGATGAGTGAGACTCAGGATTGTTTTTTGTCACATGACCAGCGGGAGAATTTATAATATAATAATATAGAATTTTATTTGAACCAGGGGGAAGATTAAATAAAATCCCTCTGTTAAATTAGGGGTACGGGTAGCAGATATATATAACTGTTGATCACAAGGCCGTGTTAGTGTGGCAGGCACGGGTTTGAAAACCCCATCTACATGATTTTCTCTCTCCTCTATTCTTTTTTCTCTGAATAAATGGCTTTGTTTACTCTCGGCACTGTAGACGTCTAGATACTAGGGCTGATGATGGAGCGGTGGATTGCTCAAACAGCTTGATCAAACCGCCTGATCAACTGCTCGAGCCGGGCAGTGTTGATCAAGGCTTAGCTGCTTTGATCACGCAGCGTCTCGAGTCCCGGCTCTTGAGATGAACTGGGATGCAATTCTTGATATCTAGTAACCGTCACACACACAAAACAAACACACACGCCTGGGGTCTGTAATGACTGTGCGTTTGGGAGTGGTGTATATGTGGCAGTGGGGGGGTATTGGAGGAGGAGAAGAGTGAGATGTGGAAGAATTTGGCGGTAGGATCACAGCCCTCGGGGAATACTGTCGGCCTTGGTGGGATGCACTGCACTCACTGCACCACATCGCACAGCACTGCGAATCACTCTACTTGAGTCCACTGTGGTCAGTGACCAGTGATCAGTCTGCAGCGCTTGGCACTTTCTGCTCAGCATGACCAACTGCTCAAGCCAGCCTGCACTGATCAAGGATTGGCCCCCGTGGTGTAATTAGTGATCACAGTGAGCACACAGGGTCTCCAGTCTCGAGATGAGACATAGAGCTCTCTTGGAGAGAGAGAGAGAGAGAGAGAGAGAGAGAGAGAGAGAGAGAGAGAGAGAGAGAGAGAGAGAG
>JAUEKY010077961.1:0-10817 GCA_031833965.1 Scyllaea pelagica
ATAATGATGATAATAATAATAATAATAATAATAATAATAATAATAATAATAATAATAATAATAATAATAATAATAATTATACCTCTAATACTACTACTGTTACTACTACTGCTTCTAGTACTACTGCTACTACTACTTCGACTGCTGCTGCTACTTTTGCTGTTTCTTTGCATACTACTTCTACTTATGCAAAAACAAATACTACTTCTACTACTACTTATGCTACTACTACTACTACTTTTTCTGCGACTACAACAACAACAACTTCTACTAAGCAGCGTATCTTTATATAGATAATGCTGCAAGTCCAATCACAGGCTATATTTAAATTTTTTGACCTCCCTAGATGTACACCTCAATGTGTTGCTTCTTAAAGTCTTTTAAGAGTGGGCACAGTGGGCTTAGATACCTATTTGTCTTAATCTCTTGTCTCATCAGAGTTTACCCTGACTTTTGTTTGATATCAGACTGGATTTGTTTGTTTTTTTGCCTCATTCTGGTGTCAAACACTTTGTCTGGTCCCTTCACTGGCTTTGGTCGGTACAACAGGAAAATGATAACAAAATAACAAACAGAAGTAGTAAGGTTGGTGATTGTAGTAGTAGTAGCAGTTATAGTAGTAGAAGTAGTAGTATAAGTAGTAATATTAGAATGAGTAGTAGTAGAAGTAGAATTAGAAGAAGTAGTAGTAGTGATAGTACTAGTAGTAGTAGTAGTAGCAGTGGTACTAGTAGAAGTAGCTGCAGAAGCACTAGTAGTAGCAGCAGCAGTAGTACTAGAAATAGTAGTAGTAGTTGTAGTGGGGGTGGTGGTTATAGCAGTCATGTTGGTTGTGGTGGTTATAAAATTATTATGAGTAGTAGTAGTAGTAGTAGTAGTAGTAGTAGTAGTAGTAGTAGTAGTTGTTCTAATAGTAGTAGTAGTATACGTAGTAGTAATAGTAGTATAATAGTAGTAGTAGTAGTAGTAAAAGAGGTAGCAGTAATAGTTGGAATAGTAATAGTAGTATTATAAGTAGAAGAAGTAGTGGTTATAACAGTTGTGGTGCTGGTAGTAGTAGTAGTGGTAGTAGTAGTAGTAGTAGTAGTAGTAGTAGTAGTAGTACTAGTAGTAGTTGTGATGGTGGTGGTATTATTATTATTATTATTATTATTATTATTATTATTATTATTATTATTATTATTATTGGTATTATTATTATTATTGTTTTTATAATTATTATTATTCCTCTCCGACGTACCCGACCTTGCTGTGGTGGAGAGGCAACCGTTGTCGAGTGATTTGTGAGGCTAGATCATACAGGTGCTACCATAATGGGTAGACTCTAGATGAAGATTCAGGCAGGGAGGGTACACGGCCCGGTAGGGGACCTTAAGGTGGCATCTCCATCATCTGCCTACCGGACAGTAGGGTTACCTGCTTCTTCCCCGAAAAATGATGGTTCAGAGACATTCAGCTGCAATTATGCTGACTCAAAGACTGACAATCCGGACTTGACCTTTGCTTGTACCAGGACAACGAAAATTAGAGCATGGAATGTTTGGGCCATTAGAGGTAAAGAATTAGAACTTGTAGAAGAAATTCTTTGTAGAAATTTTAGCAGTAACTGAAACGAAAAAAAAAGGCCAGGGAGTAAAAACTTTAGGAAGTCATAAACTCAAATATTCAGGTGTCAATGCTTTAGAAAGAGCAAGAGCAGTGGTAGCTGTATTATTTATTAATCCTATTTTTGAAGCGTCTGAATATAACTTCGTAAACGAGCGCCTATTGTGGTATATACCGAATTTAGATATAAAAACATAAGTAAGAAAAAAAGTAATAAATCAAAGCTACAACAATTGCAAAAATTCTGAGAAAAACTTGAGGAAAATTTTAGGCAAAATCAAAAGCTTTTTCGGGGTGCAATAAAAAGATGTAGGAAAGGAAATCAAAGTTTAACAAGACATGTAAAGAATTAACTAGGAGAGATTGTGAAAGACGAAAATGAAATTTCCAGTGTTTGGAATGATTATTTTAATAGTTTACACAATCATACTGAGTAGAAAATAATGTTACAGGAAATGATATGGCTATAGACCTAGACAACAATAAACCTTGCATCCAGGAAGGTAACATATCATTAAAAGAATTGAGAGATGCCAAAAAGAAGGTTAAAGCTCCAGGAGCGGATTTAATTTACCCAGAGATGATAGTAAACCAAAGTTCAGAAGCGGATTTATTACTCCTTAGAATATGCCAAATAGCCTATAATACCAAAAAGATTCCAAATGACTGGAATGTTAGTACAATAATACCTATACATAAAAATGGGCCAACAAATCAGTGTAAAAAATATAGACGAATATCTCTGCTTTGTGTCCCAGGGAAAACATAAGCTAGAATTTTAGAAACTAGGCTTAGAAATAAAGTAGAAGGAAAACTAGAACAATAACATAGTGGTTTTAGGCCAGGAAGAAGTGTGCAAGACCATGCAGGACCATATATATACCCTTAGACAAATAAGTGAATCAACTTACAGTACACAAGTACAAGTACACATGTGCTTTATAGATCTACAAAGGGCCTTAGACTCAGTGAAGAAATGCGGAAAGCACTAAAAGAAAACGATACCGATAAGAATTTAATTGAAGCAATAAAATCTATCTATCCTCAGAGTATGGTAAGAATAGCTTAACAAGGCTCAAGCGAATTTACTATAAATGTGTTGAGTAAGACAGGGGTGTATTCTTATAGCCCATTGCTTTTTATAATATACATGAATTCTATCTCTTAACTATGCAAAAGAATGAAAGCTCTAAGCATAGACATGTGGAATTTAAAACCAGTACAAATGAAGATGTTAGATTTTTTAGACGATTTAGTGTTTTTGGTAAAACAGCATAGTGTTAATATTCTAAATAGAGATCTTAAAAAAGAGAGGACAAGATAAACGCAAAGAATACTAAAACCATGTTGAATGGCAGAGATACACCAAATCAAGATTGACAGAGAGATTATTGAACAAGTAGAAAACTGTAAATATCTAGGTGTCATAGTATCATCAAACTGTAGCCTAAAGGATGAAATTTACCAGAGGATAGCAAAAGCAGCAATGATCTATAGCCAGCTAGGGCTTCATAGGTAAATAGGAACTAACAAGTAAAACAAAAAATAGCAATATTTAACGCATATGGAAGTGAATAATGGAATCCAGTTTGCAAAAAAAAAAGTAAATTACAGGCTGCTGAAATGAAATTCCTAAGACGGTCAATTGATAAGACTTAAAGACTTAATCGGAAATACCAGAGTTAGAGACAAGGTAAAAGCTGAAAACATCTCAAGTAAAATTGAAAAGAACAAACTTGGGTGGTATTAAGAAATGATTTATTGTTAAACGATATGGACAAATATCAAAAGTAAAAAAAATATTTGGCTAGAAAAAACAGTAGAATAAAATGGTTTGTCGCAACTGAGGTTTTAATCATGGTTGTTTTTATTTGCACCGGCTTCCCGTCAAGCGACAAATTTGCAATTGGGAAACAAGTCTATCTTTTGCTTTAAAATAATTCCAGGGGGCATTAAAGTGGTCAAGAAAACATATTACCATGCAAATTTTGATGCACATACAAAAAACTGTGGTTGGACATTGTGGTTCAAAGGTCTGTCTTTTTAATGGGATTGTTGTCGCGGCAAATAAAAACGTTAAAACACGTTGCCTGTCTTTGTTCTGAGGTATTTGAACACTGCTTAATTATCTAAAGTACGATGTTTTTGTAGCATTTGAAGCAGGTATTTTTTTAACCGAAGGCCAAACGTAGATTCCACAACGCAGACATTATTGAAATAGATGAATAGAGGGAGAATGTGTTATGAGCGGAAAGAGAGGTGGGAAGAAGCATTTCTGATCTTTAATGAATGGAATAAATACCGCTTTTTGGGATGAATTTGATATGAGTAAAGTCTCATCTAACACTTTTTTGAACAATTAAAGCAGCTAAGATTTAGTGGGATGTTGCTGCTGGGGGGAGAGGGGGTGATTGAAGTGAATAACTTTGTTCTGGGATAGTAAATGAACTGGATGAAACCATTAGTGCTGGAAAACAGCTTAAGACTGGAAAAAGCAGGATTGACATGATTGTTAAGGAATTTTTTAAAGGTACCTTTTCGTGTCAAAACCATTAAGATATGTACAACAGTATTCTTAGATTAGTGTCATATCCAGAGAAGTGTTTCTCTAGGTTTACGGCGATTTACAATGCAAAATAAGATAGTATTGTATGAGATAAAGAAACAATCAGTAAAAGGATATTGTAGGAATTTCATTGCGGAAGCAAGAAGAAGCCAAATCTTTTTTTCTTTTATCAGTGATCTCAAGAACAAGCTTTCCAACGTCATTATTCGTTTCTTGCCATTAGTAGATGACCTTAGTTTTTCTCCGAAAGCGGATCTGGGTTCCAGTCTGGGCTGAACATTGGTAATGCCATAAATGGGGCTTGAAAAAAACACAGGTCGTTTTATCTCGAAAAGGATCCCCCGATCGGCCCAATCTAGTTCACGTGAAAAAACACAACTAGAGTATGTTCTGTCTTTTAAGTATCTGGTTTTTACTGACAGTGGACCACTTGAAATTTTTGCGTAGAAGTCTGTGTTATGCTAAAGTGCCATCAACATTGTTCTATTTAATTTAACTGTGATACCAATTTTGAACTATTGCTGTGAACTATTGGGCGTATGTAGGTGATCTCATGGAAAGAATTTACTTATCTGAAATCGATTCCATCTGTTAAATGTAGCATGCCTAATTGGTTTGTTGTGAGGCCACTGATTATGAAAACAAAATTCTGTATAAAAAGATATTAGCTTCAGAATAAAAGGAAAGGGGGAAATAACGAACTACCAGCCAAATGAGCATATGAACAAGTGCTTTTAGTAAGTAGGACGCAACCAAATGTTATCCCTAGCGAGATTTTTTGAGAGTGGAATGGGAGGTGTGTGGGACAGTAAGCGGATTTAACGCAAAGACATTTATTTATAAAATTGGTTGGTAAAGAAATACAGTCAACTCTATAAACTAAAGGACTAAGCAGCAGAACTAAGATCTAGACATACAGTGCAATACACTTAAATTAAGTTGAGCTCCAGTCTGTTCTTGATTGGGAGAGGGCGCTGGGAAAGAAGGGGTGCTGAACGTGTCTGCGGTCTGGTGGAGGAATAGTTACATTGCCTAATGTTGTATCCTGTACAAAGAAGGTGGTTTATTGCATGTTTAACCATGTATTAAGTCGCATTTTGACATCTAGCCATCTGCACCACAGAAAAGTTGGGTTCTTAAGCTTTAATTAGGTACTAAAAACATAAAAATCCGTCAATTTACGGCCGAGTGAGAGCTTTAGGCAACTGAACCCATTCAGTCCTAAAACTCCAGATACAAGCATTTGTAAACCTATCATGGCTTGTCGTGTGTAAGATTGAAGGTTTAAATCGTGTGCGTTTCATGAGCCTTTGGTTCTTTCCTATTCATGGTTCTAAGGTAAGGGGGAGTCAATGAAGAAATATTTGATTCCTTTTTATCAAAAACTTTCAAATACAAGCATTTATATGCTAACTGGTAAATTTTATTGTTATATGATTGCCATTCTTATTAAGAATTTGAAGGCCACAGATTTTTTTCCAACCAATATCCCAAATGCCCTGGAATAGGCAACATTGACCTTATTGACCTTAAACCTTGATTTTCTCAGTTTGGCTCCAGCGACAATACCTGGTTTGACAAATGGTCACAACTACTGACCCTAAGAACACTAAAGTGCAGAACAATATTCGTTTTCTTCAAAACGTTTTGATCTGTAATTTTTATGTGCAAGTCAAATCCCGCATTACCCACAAAACTACCTAACAACCGTGTAAATTAACAGCTCCTTGTAACTCCTTGCTCTCTCCTTGCCACGATTCTGCCTAAACCTGACGCCTTATCCAATATACACTATTCTTTCCCTTCTCTTATATCTCTCCCTTTTCTTGCTTGACTGCAAACTTTCTAAACTATGCTATAAACGGTAAGGTTTCTATCGTGTTACGAATATTTTGTGTCATAAGTGACTGACTAAACCTGGATTCACGGTCATTGGAAATTGCTATTGGTACTACCTCCTTGTATGATGTAATGCAAAGTGTACTTGCACTTGCACTTAAATGAGGTGATTGATTTTTTGTTAGAGCCATGCCTCTTTTGTGTATTAACTTTTATTATAACTTCATCATCATCATACACTATTTTTTCCCTTCTCTTATATCTCTCCCTTTTCTAGCTTGACTGCAAACTATCTTAACAGTATGGTTTCTATCGTATTACGAATATTCAGTGTCATAAGTGACTGACTAAACCTGGATTACCTGTCATTGGAAATTGCCTTTGTATAATGTGATGCAAAGTGCACTTGACTCACTTAAATGAGGGGATTGACTATTGTTAGAGCCATACCTTTGGCCACATGCTCTGTAGTTATGAGCGTAAGGGGGGGGGGGGGTGGATTGTTACAAACTAGCTGATAACCCCGCGAACTCGCGGATGAGAAAGCACAGGTTTTTTTAGGTTTTTTTTTCAATGTTAGCGCACAAAATAAGACGAAGTCTTGAAAAACATCTACTGAACGCCTTGATTCAGAAAGGAAGTAGTTAGCCATTTCGACGTCTATAGAAAAACATCTATGCAATTTAGCTTTTGATTTGAAGAATTGGCCTTTTTTATGAAAATAATGTTCCCACTCCAATCTGCATGAAAAAAACACCTGCATGCCAGTTTCATTGTTATAGGTTGTGTTGAAATGCTTGGTTAGCGTAGCTTCATTTTTGCCACCGTCAATTAATAATAGATGTGTGGTGTGTATCACTTATTATATTATATGTGCATGTATGTGGAGGGTGCATGTGTTGGTGTACGCACGCTGGGTCTGTCTAGTAATCTGTCTGGCCCTTTGTAGGTCTGCCTGATGATCTGTTTTCCCGTATCTACCAACTTTCTCCGTCTCTACCTATCTATCTTCTTGTTCAAGGGTGTACATGTGAATTCTCGGTGTGACAAACCAAGGCAAGGTGTTTAATCCCTTGGCCGCGTGAGTGGCTTAACACGAAGTGACAGTCAGCCAGCTGGCTATTGTTTACCGTCGCTCAGTGAGGAATAGTGGGCTTTCAAGAGAGTTAGCAGTGAAATCTATATTCTGTCGGTAATACAACCTGAGCGGTTATTTGCGATAAAAGACCTATAAAACCATACATATTTGGTAAGGGAAAGAACAAATCAGGAATTAAACGTATTGGAAATCTCTTTGGGATTTCATTTGGAATGATTTAATGAAAAGAAAATTAAGACAATCATTGAATCATCTCACAAGATGAAAGTAATTCAATGAGGTGGTGTCAGCTATCTAAACTTGCAGCCCGTCTGAACCCGTGAATGGTACTGGGAAAGTGTCACCAATTGCTGCTGTGAAAAAGTTGCGCAGGACAATTCGACCGTAAAGGCTCACGTTACCCAAATTAATAGCACGAACAATAACATAAGTAATGATAATTGAAAGCGGGGAGAGATGGAGAAGTATAAAAAAGAAATAATTAGCGGTGTCGCGAGTGGCAAATGGCTTATGTGGGTGAAACAACAGCTAGTGCCAGACATCTTACTTTTGTCCAGTTTACGTGTCAGCACCGTATCCGTTAGTTATTTTTTGACCATAGCAACGGATTGGTCAAAATAAAAGAGAAAATTTATAATTTATAAACGTCGAGGCAGAAGCGTACATTCACGTCTGTTGCGCCAGCTGGGTGGGCGACGGCTTGGGGAAAATTATGCGTGAGCGCTTCCCGGCTTGTAACTGGCCAACGCGTAAATGCAGGTCGGCGGTTTAAACTGCCGTAGAATATCGAGTAATCAAGTATTTTATTTGAAATTCATAATTAGCGTACCTATGCTAATGGAACAAATACTGAAGATGTCAAAATGGCGATTAAATAACTTAACTTTTAATTGATGTTAAATTTTTTTTAACCCACTGGGTGTTTCACACTCGGATACTCGAATGCTTTTGTAAAGGCAAAAAAATCCCACTGGGTGTACCAAACCCAGTGTTTTTTATGATAACAAAAAGATATGTATACTAGAAATCAGCTCTTTGGGACAGTTTTTTTAGTGTTGAAATACTCTCTCAACAAACAAGGCATTCACTGTTCAGATTTTGGTAAGCGTTTATTCTTATCTAGAATTCAGTTGTTTTTTTTCTTATAAAGAAACAAACACACTTTGCAAATTTTTATCTTGCAATAAAATTTTTAATTCTGACACTTTTTTCGAGAGGTACTGTTGTATGATTGCATTTTTATCTGACGGGGTTGAAATTGTGTGGCTTAGCTCAATTTTATTGTTTTTTTTTATATTGTGAGCAAAGTACAGTAAAAGTTGTGTTGTCTGGCGCCGGAGTGTGTTTTGATTAATAAAAGTAAGATTGACAAATATTGATATACTTTATAATACAATTTTGTCTTTTTGGACAATCTTGGCAATACTTGCAAGGTCGACTATTATGAATATCATAAGGCTACCTTTTTTTCTCCTTTACACGGAGTTGACACCTGCCTTGATTATATGTTTAATCATCAGGATAGTCTCAAGCTTTATTGTTTACTTCTCTAAATCAGGAGCTTACTGCTTTGTAGTCAAATTTGGATTGTGAAACTGCAAGACCTTTCTCTTAATGGGGTGACGATAGGGGAAGGACTATTATTTTAATCACAGATATTCTCATTAGACTGTAAGGTCTTGTGTTTTTTCTAGGCGTGTATAGAAGTTGCAGGTAGCACTCCGAACGTGTTTCTTGCATCTACTTCAAGCCATCACTCAATGTTTTGCTCAGCTATATGAGCTGTTGGCTCAATGATGTTTACAATTCCATTTCCTCAAACATTAAATTAGAATTTTTTTTTAATTGCATGACCAACCAACGATTTTCATACCAAATAATGCCAAAGAATACTTGGCAGGCTGGGTTTATTGGAAAAACCCGAATGTTAATCGAAAAGAAAATTATTATTTATCCGCAATCGGCAATAAGCCTTCCAACCTGTTGATAACACCTTATAAAACACTCGAAATCAGATTCAAACATTACAGGGTGTTTGTCTCAGCAGGAAACAGCAAAGCAGGCTGTGCAGCAAGCTGGTCGAAATAGATCGAAATGATTGTATTACACAAAAATTAATGACGAAATATCATTTGGATAAAAATTTCCATGACATCATTTCGCCCTTAATGTAAGATGATTTATGATTGAATCAGTTGTTATTTTTTTTGACGGCTGTGATATACCCAGTTGGTTTTCTTGCTATATAAAAAGTAAACGAGTTTGACACACACAGTTGGTGGGTAAAGATGTGGTGGGGATAGGTTAAAAGGTGCTGCGTTCCTGTTTTGTTGTTGGTTGTTTCTTTTGCTTCCAGAGGAATTATATCATTTCTTTTCAGCGAATTTGCAATCGGCGCATCACACATCTCATGTCGACATGAAGTGTTGGTCTGTCCAACGACAGGTTTGGTCCGCCAATTTTTATTTTCGTTAGCCTTTCCTCTCATCAAAGGTCAATTGTAGAGGTTTTCTATTTAAGATTATTGACTAATTTTTAACCACCGAAAACGTTTATAATTGTGTTGCCGGTCAAATGTAAATTACTCTGATTGTGACTGATAGGTGGCTCCAATTCCGGCTTGCAGCCATGTCAACTTTCTGTTCTAGAGAACTAAATACAGCACGAAAAATTGGATGATAACATTATTTTCACGAAAAAAGGCCGATTTGTTAAATTAAAAGCTAAAATGTATTAATGTATTTCTATAGGAGTCGAAAGGGCTAATGCGAACCAGTTCCGAAGCAAGGCGTACAGTAGATGTTTTTCATGAATCCGTCTTATTTTGTGGGAAAAAATAGCAAAACCTGTGCTCTCTCTCATCCGCAAGTTCGCGGGGTTATTAGCTAATACTAATATATCTCGTAGACATCTCGTTTTGACATTGTGTTGGTATTAGTCCAACTCGCACTATCATCATACGCCATATTGTTATAACATTGTCGTAGCATTGTCGTTAATGATGGTGACTAGTTCCACGCCAATGAAAAGGTTGTTAAACATTTGGTCTCTCTTTCTACAATTATCTACAATGCCTATGTTTCGAAGAATTGAACAACTTGAGTAGTCTCATCCATCCCTGGAGATCTTTTTAATCAATTGTTCTCGTTTTCCTGAAGATTTCGGGGTCATTGCAACCTTCAAATGTCTGCTATGTAAGCAAATTGGATATACATTAAAAAAAAAAAAAAGAAATGGAGTGTGCGCTTACATTCTGTTTACATCTGCAGTCACATTGCTAATATCACTACTCAAATGCTGTCGTCAAGTGAACGGTCCTGACATATGAAATAGCGGAGCACAAGGAAACAGCCTCTCCTTTTTAAAGTTTTTCCATTATCTTTAATAGGCCAAGAGAAGAGATTTGTTATTGTTTAGTAACAGATTCGTTCAGCTTCTTGGCCCCTTCAATGCTCCCACCCCCCCCCCCCCCCGGACCCTCGTAACACACCATGCCTTTACACACGTTATTCTACAGGAATGACAGTCATATGTAGCTATAAAGCGGCCGTAGTTTTCATCGACAATTATACTTTGAAATGTCTTACATTGTTTATGTTTTCCATCTGTATTTTCCATACATGTAAACATGTAAAATGCCTTTTAACACATGACAGCGCGGGGGGGGGGGGGGGGGGGGGGGGGGGGGGGGGGGGGGGGCGGGGGGCG
>JAUEKY010078072.1:0-10816 GCA_031833965.1 Scyllaea pelagica
TTAATTGATATTTATTCAGTTCATAAGCTATAACTTTGAAAATTCTAGCGTGACCCCAGACTTGGAAATTAGCTCTCACACGCACACTTTTGTTAAAACTCAACCTCGTCAAGTGGTCAATTTCACTATGCGACTTCTGGTTCATGCGTGCTGCGCTACTAGGGTTAAGGAGGAGTCATTCTTGATGTTTTGTGGAGTTAAGTAAAAGGCAATATTGATTAAATACTTCAGTCTTCAAGGACCAGTTGTGGTAGCTGAGATACTGTAGTGTTGCAAGTGTATTGTCACTGCCTTTAAATGATGTATTTGTCAGGTCATAAACCGTGTGTCAAAGGAAAAGAGAGAAAGACATCTTTTAAATTTCATGCCACAGATGTTTTGATAATTACTTACTAAGGATAGGAAGACAAGTTTTATTAGCCACAGAATAAAATTACCAAGATTTAAAAGCTGTACCCTCATACCAGGTGTATCAGAATTCATAAATGGGTACTCCTGTACAATTGCGGTCCCATCCAGAAATGGTTACCAGATTGGATTTTTAATTTTTTTTTTAAAATATTAGTCTTTCTCTGCCACGTGTTTTGTAAATTCTCCAATAGACTTTCAGATAATAAAAGATGACAATTTGACTTATGAAAGATAGAAAAAAGGGGGAAATGGACGGGGAGAGGGAGTAGATAGAGAGAAAAAAGGGGGAAATGGACGGGGAGAGGGAGTTTTATTATATTGGCAGAAAATTATATTTGTATCTGGCATACGATTTCCGCCCAGGGCCTACTTGTAAACAAACGGGACCGCTATTGTAAAGGAGTGCCCATAAATGAATGTTTACCATTTTTATTCTTCTGAATGTCATGAGAATAGAATTGTAGAAGGTGATTTTTGTTAATAGGGCTGCCTTTAACAAAATTTATCTTGGTAACAATAATCATCAATTTCTTAAAGAGTGCAGATTAGAAAAGTACTTTGAAACCGCTGAGGGGTTTTATAGGGGAACAGTAAATAACATTAAACCATTGGTTTTCACAATGAGCCAATGAGAATTAAATCATGACATTGTACCCAACAATTGGTTGCCACAGGTGGGTTCCTTTCATAGCAGTCCTGGCTATGACTTCTCTCGTGGTTTTGATAAAACTCTCAGCAAAGAAGAAAGGGATTGGGGAGACCAGGTTGGTGTCTCCATTTTCAATCCATTGGCTCCCCTTACCATTTTCCGTTTGCCTTCTTTGGTATTGTCAATGGCAATGATCCGATGAAAGTAATCCATACAATTTGTGCTTTCACATTTCCAACTAACTGCGCCTGGCTTATAAAACTTTTCAGTTCATTGTGAGTGAGAATGTGATGTGTGTATAGAAGTTTACATATCATTTCTTGAGAGTTTGCCGAGATGTTGGTACGGATGTGCGAGATGTTGGTGCAAATGTGTGCGTGTTCTTTCTTTTCATGGTTTTGTTTTGCATTGTGAATGTTATTTTGTCTAGTTTAGATCACATCTATTGCATTTTTTTTTATGGGGTTGGCAGTGATCTCCTGTTGGGGGGCAAGCAAAGTCTGCATGTTTTCAGCCATATGAATTGTAATGGATCATGGGATAAGTTTGCAGAATGCAAAGTTTGTTAGTTTCTGATTGGCTGTTGATCTGCGGCATGGGTTGAAGGGAGGGGCATTTGATTCTTTTTTTATAAGGTCTAAGTTATAAAACTTAGTGTTTGCTTTTCTTTTTAAATGATTATGAAACGTTTTGTAACCAAATTTTTGGTTTGCAGCTAAGCTCCCCATGCCTTTTCTCTTCATTCTTCAAATGGATAGTTATCTGCCCATTCTCATAAAACTTAACTTCCCAATATCGACTTTACTGTATGCCCTCTCTATGTAATATTTAAGCTTTCTGGTAATACTGAAACCATTCAATGTGTCATTGTCATCTTTCAATGAATAATCTTGTCCTAATTTTCATCATTACGGTTCATTATTGGCTCAAGTAAAAGGGGAATAGCTTAGCACAACCATGACAGATTATAAAACAAACCCAAATTATGATTGGATTCCTTAGGTAGAGACTGATGTTGGTAAACTGCTTGACTCAGTTTCAAAGGGAAATTACTTAAAATAATCATAAATGAATGGCTTGAGAAATTTTTTTTCTCTTGATTTTACATTAGTAATGTAAGTTGTGTGAACCTGGTGTGGCGTAGTGGTGCACTTGCAAAGACAAACTTGGTGTAACCCTTGAAAGGGTTGAATCTGAAATTGATCAGCAAATTTTAAATACTGCCTTTGCCTCCACACCCCTAACTACTATAATTTGTCTTTTTGTGTTAGACTTTCATGATACTCTATTGTTTGATTATTGCATTTATTCAGGGCATATCAGTTAAATTGTGAATTTTCTAGAATAAGACTATTAGTTTCTATTGCCTGTGTTGGCTATAAGTGGATAACCTTGAGTAATTTTCGATTCTTTGAAAGGATATATTTTGGTCCTTGTTTTGTTTTCAAAACAGTGGCATATAAATTTCCTGATTTGCAAAAACCTTTTTTTTTTACCTTGCGTAAGAGATCTAGGGATCTCCTTTTTCCTGCTTTTACTGATGTTCTGGCTTTTGAGAAACCTTGAACCACCTGGCATATCTTTTTTTTTTACCTTAAGATTTCCTTTACAATTAATCATGATTACTGTAAACCACCACCCTCCCCTAATCATATACAGGGGTAGAGGATTGGTGCTTGCAAATTAATGTAAAAATTGCATTCTTAAGATTTTATGAACAATTCATTCTTATTAACAGTTCATTATTCTCAGGTGGAAAAAAATTTTTATTCAAAGATAAAAGGGAATTGTAAATTCAATTTTCTATTTTGATTTCTGAATAGGAGGGAAGCAACCAGATGATGAACCGCAAAGTATTCATTGGCCGTGTCAGTGAAGATCTTTCAGTTGATGATCTCCGCAGCTACTTTTCTAAGTATGGCGAGGTTGTTGATGTGTTCATTCCCAAGCCCCACAGAGCATTTGCCTTTGTTACTTTCTCTGATGCTGAATGCGCCCAAGCTTTGTGTGGAGAGGATCACATAATCAAGGGTACCAGTGTTCATGTCAGCAATGCATCACCCAAATCTTCTTATGAAAAGGTCAGTATAAGTGTGTAAGCCTTGTATTCTTTGCTGCTCTTTGATGTTAAACTCAGCTCTTACATAATCCTTCTGAACCTGCTTTTTGATAATAGCTGAGAAGTGAGTGATCTTGGGATATAGCTGAGGCAGATTTACACTTTATAATTCCAAACAAGTGGGCTCATGATTTTCTTGATTCAGTGCCTTTAAAGCTTAATGAGCCTGATCAGCCTGCCTTTCTAGTGAATTAGCTATGACCAATTTTCACTCTTGGTTCCGATACAAATTACTTGCAAGAAAGTAAAAGTAGATTCATAATTATTGTGTGAAAACTTATTTGCTCTACTTAATTGCTATAGTGGAAGGAATTAACAGTTTTGTTTGGCCTGGAATTTTTTTAAACTTGGAGATTTTGAAATATGTCTTGCAACCTAATATTCGTTTTTCTTTTCGCTCCAAGAGCATCAGTGACAATAATACAATGACACAAATGTTAGAAAGGTTCTCATGTACACAACACAATACAAAATAGTGGTTTCGACTAAATGTCTTTGTCATATAAGAAAAATGGTTAGAAATGTTTCCTACACTTTGTGCTCTGGTGTTATTCCTCACAGGTTTCGTGGTGACATATATGGCTTAGTTTTAATGTAGGCCTGGTGACATAATATTGATTCCAGATATAACCCACCTCCAAGAGATTCAGTGTGGAGTATTTTGAAAAGACTTTCAACTCCATTTTTCCACATGTTAAGTGGAGAAAAATTTGAATGTACCTCTGTCCCCGTGGTGAAAAAAGTACTGTTATTCCTAAAGTTGAGGTGAAGTGTGCAACGGAATATTTTTATGGAATTAAGCATGCATTCATTGTGTATATCCCAGTTATTATTTTTTTTGTTTTGTTGTCAGGTTCCCTTTTATAGTGCTGAATGGGCAGTGTAGGGACCCAACACAATGTTTGACACCAGAATGGATCAAAAAGTACAAACCCAATCTGATATCAAACAAAAATCAGAAAAGTTCTGAGCCAAGAGATTAAGACAAGCAGATGGCTAGCCTATTGTGCTTACTCTTGAATGTCTCAAAGAAAATACGCATGTAGGCGTACATCCAGGGAGGTCAAACAAAACTTAAATGTAGCCTGAGATTGGACTTGCAGCCTTATCTACAAAGATACGCTGCTTAGCCACTACAGGCAGTCAGTTATCTGTTTTTTATTTTAATACCACAAGGGAATCAACATTTGCTTTGTGTTTGTTTTCTTGCAGGGTGATCGTGGCAAGGGTTTTGGTGGGGGACACATTGGTCAAGGCGGCGGCTACATGCAAGGCTTTGGAGGCAGAGGTCCAGGTCCTGTGGGTGGTAAGGCAAACGGTGCAGATGGAGGCATGGCTGCCAACAATATTGGTATGAATCTGCTCAACTCTGCCATGCTGGCAGCAGCTCAGGCCATGCTTACCCAGCCGGGTGGCATTGGTGGCATTAACCAGGGCTCTCAGGGCGGCAGTGGTGGCAACATGGGTGGAGGAGACCATTCCTCTTCTATGGGTCCTGGCTCCAACCAGGGGGGGTTTAATAGCATGGGAGGAGGAAGTGGCGGAGGCTCTGGGAGCAGTTGGTGGGGCAATGAGAACAGTGGAGGTCACTATGGGGGCTGGGGTGGTCATGGGGGCCGAGGGGGTAGTGGCGGATGGAGTTAAGAAGTCTCACTTGCTACAGATTGAAAGGTGTGTGGAATAGAGGCTGCTCAATGGATGCTGAATGGATATGGTTGGATGCGGGTTTGACAAAGGTTGAGGCATGAGTTGTTTTAGTCTTATAAAAAGACTTCCCATTCTTTTGTTTTTTCTTTTTTTTTACTTTTATTTTCTAATTTTTTTTATTGCCCTTTGTTTCAAAAGAAAAAAAAAAGGGGAGGGGGGCGGGAGTCTGGCATGCTTTTCTCCTGTATGGACAGGCTTCATTGTTTTATACTCATCCTGCGGTTTGTTGACAGATGTATTGCTCCATAATCATCATTTGGTTCATTTTGATCTTTTTATGATCTTTCACTTGGTGTAAAGTGAAACTCCTTGTAGTAGACTTGTCTTTGTATATATAAATAACTCACCCACCCCATTCGTGTTTTACAAATGAGTGCACGTATCATGAACTCTTGGACTTGCTTGATGGATGGCTTGGTTAGCTTGTGAGTGGGAAGTCAGTATAGTAACGAAGCCTGAAAGTTTTTGCAGGTGTGTTTCATTTTGCAAAGCTAAGTGGGTGCCTCAAGTTTTGAGTGCTCGAGGGAAAGAAAAGCTTGAGTGCGATCTGTAAAATGTGCTGCAAAAACAAATGACTGATAAGGTTGAACCCATTTTTCAAGCTGCGTGAAGAGCCTAAATCAAGCAAATAATTTCATTATAATTTCAACAAAATCAAATATTCCATAATTCCATTACTTTCATACAATGCTCTTAATACAAACAAAATTGAGATGATTATTTTAATGGAATTTGTTTTTTGTTTTTCAAGTTTTGATAGTAAAAATTGGAATTGATTCTGTGTCGTAATAAAAGGAATGAAAATTGAACAGAGTGTGAATTGTGTGTACATTTTGTGTTGGTATGATAGTTGTGGTTGTGTAGAGTGCTGAGGCTGAAGGTGATGGTTGGTGTTGGTCGATAATATGGCGTGTGAGGCGAGTTTGGTGATGGTGTGTAATCTAGTGGAGGAAGGCAGCTTGTGTCAGAAGTGAAGAATGACATGGAAGAGCTTGGTTGGATTGGATGTTACTGATCTTTGGGATGAGAAGTGCAATTGAAATGTTGGTGCTGTGATGCAAGTGTGTGAGGCACTCACAGAGGGAATGTTGGGTTGATTCCACGTGCTGAAAGAGAACTAATTTGGCTGGGATCTGAGAGTGTGATGGCTGTGCAACAGGGTCAAAGCAAGGAACAAAGTGTTGGAACTGGAAGTTGTTAACAACTGACATTAATGAATACTAATCCATAAGATATTTTGGAAATTTTTTAAAAATTTGGTCAGGCAAAATCTGAGGTAATTTCAGAACTGATTATATCTAGGGAAGAGATGAATGACCTGTTCGATGGGAACTTTTTGTTACCTCAGCTTCTCTGGAAAGTATTGCAAAGGTTTTGTTGGAGGTTCAGAACCAAAGAAAAACGTTTGTTTTGACAACTAAAAGGAAAGAATAGTGGTAATTTTTTCTTTCATTTGTTGGTATTCATTAAATTGTTAACAACTTTCAGTGTCAGAAGTAAGACTGAAGTTTGAGAAGGCAGGAAATAAGATAATGCATGGTTGTCTGGGATCTGTTGCTGTATGCTGAAGTTGAAGCTGTTAAATCAGAATGTGTGCTGAGTAAAGAGGTGTGATGATGCCAATACTGATCGGCAAGCAGCAGGGTCTCTTAAAACTTCATCTTTTCTGCCATTTGTCGTCATCCTGCTTGCCCTTGGGGGTTGAGAGGATTTCAATAGTGGTGTTCAGACATGAGCTGGTTAGCAGTTGTCAGTGGCTTAGTGGCTGGTGGCAAGAATGTTGAAAGAGAGGAAGGATCTTTGTGTAAGTGAGGCTTGCTTGTCTGCTGTGGAATGACAGCTATGGATTCTTGTCCCAAACATAAGCTACAGGGATCGTTGGCTGGGGATCTATGGCTTTTTACCCGGATGGCACTTGGTTTTAAATGGTTTACGGCTGGGACTCCTTAGCTTCTAGTGTCATATTTTAGTAATAAAGGGGTAGATTTATTTACTGGAAATAAGATGGTACCAGGGACTGGAGGGAACCTTTTTGGATGAAATTTTCTGGGGAATGTTGTCACAGATGTATATGAAATGTGGTTTGATTGTGCCGTCAAATGACAGTCTCGGTTCAGTGAAGTTAAGTAATTGTCTTGTTTAATCTTTGATCACTAGCAAGAATAGGAGAGAATTTACATGTACTTAACAGGGTGTCATGCATGCATGGTTGTGAAGTTAAAAAAAGCCCTAGTGTCCAGGTCGGAAATTGAAAGAAAATTTGATATTAATTTGACACTTGTAATCATATTGCGAAGTCTCTCTGGGGTTATGATGTCCAGCTGACTGGATGCCATACCATGTCAGCTTATCTTGTGTAATTGTTGAATGCCGGTAAAAAATAAGTTGCTCACTATTGATTAGCTTATTTTAATTCTATGATTATTTTTTAAATTATGTATTTATCACTTGCACATGCGTCTCGAAAGGTTGTGGGAGGGTGGGGGTCAAGTTAGCTCTTATACAATACACTGGCGCTTTTGGCTCAGCCTCATTCAGAACCAGAACATTTGGGGTTCAATCCCTGGCGGAAAACATAAAAGTTATGTATTTGGTTACTTGGTAGGCACTGTTTACTAAATTTCCAAAATCAAAATTGTGAAAAACACCTTATATGATATTTAAGAGCTTTTAATCCTTGGAAAAATTACACCAAATTCGTAATGTGCTATCAAAATGAACAGTTATGAATTTTTATATTTTTGAAAAATTAGCACAACTGCCTTAGGTCTGCAGGCCGATTTTTAATCTTTTTTAAAAAAAATAACTAAACCACCCACACTCACCAAACTAACTGGACACACTCTTAACAACTTATGTTTTCAAAGACTAATTTTTTTCAAGCGTTTCTGAATGTTTTGAATTGTGATTTTATTTGTCCAAAAATACTATCTCTGCAAATTCAACCATTTAGGCCGTAGGTAAGAGATCAGCGGAGCTCGTTTTCGAGCTGGCTACACATTCGACAATAAAACTGTGGTTCACCGCCTGACAAAGAAACCTCAAGTAGTTAGAGAGCGTGTGTGGAGATGGTTAAAAAAGTTTCTTTGAAAATGCTATAATATTAAGGATGAAGAATTTATCTTATTGTGATCTATTGTGGGGAGGAAAATTCATTCTTTTGAACTTATTGACAGCATGAAAATATCACCGTAAACATTCTTTCGACTTAAAAATTGCAACCTATGAGAATGCGTAGATTCTTGATGGACATGCAAGCGAGAAGTAGTGGGGAAGGTCTGGTTTTTTGTCTCTCAGCAGCGGGGGAACACTATTAGCTGAAGTGTCCCGAATTTAGGTTCTCTGTAAAGTTGGTAGGTCTGGATCTAGGTACACTATTGGCAACACGCTATAGGGGCGATAGCGACAGTGGGCGGTATAGGTGGGACTGGTTAAAATGAGTAAAAGGCGAGTACTGTGATAAGAAGATTAAGCTCTTGTTAGTCTTTTATTTGTACTTCTCTGGAAACCAGTGCCATTGGCTCAAGAAGCTCATGGCTTCCATCACAGGCTATGGCATACCTACTCCTTCGAAATCTTTTTTTTAGCAGTTGCCTGCTTGATGTTAGGCATTATGGGAACAGTGCTTAAACTGGTCGAGTATACAATATGGCTGGGTGAGATATTCCAAGATAAATCCCCTTTTATTTTTTGTGTTGCCGTATATTAACCTTTTGAGAGCACCCTGCCGGTGATTTGGCCTATAAAGTGTTGAAACAGGGTGTTAAACTTAAACACTCAACGTTAAGATGTTCATGCTTCATGCCGGCACCGAAAATATAGAGAAGAAAAATTAGAATTTGTATTTTATTTGAGCTGGCGACTTAGCAGTTTACATGTACGGTATATGCTTTTACCCCACCATGATACTAGGCTCAGGTTTGATAACCGACTCACTTCTGAGCGTGTACAATAAGCTAACTGTACTAGGTCAAGCAAGACAACATTTTTTCAATGAATTTGAATAACCTCTGTTAGTTCCCTATACTAACGATATTCATGCTGGTGTGACTGTTGTAGCTTTCACAGTCAAGACCTCTAATAGGATGGATTTGGTGTGTGTGTGTGTCTACACCACATGTCACTTTCTTGCTTAACTGCTTATTTTGAATTCAGCGTCATAAACTTTATTGGGGGGGGGGGGGGAAATGTTGAGAGGGTTGCGACTGTTTTCACTTTGGCTACTTATGCATTGAGCCATTCTTGTTCAAAAACAGATTTGTTAAGGATATTTATAGTGGGAGAGGGAGAGTGGATTGCGACGATTATTGTGATAAGGGAGAAAGTGGATAGCAACGATAATTGTGTAATTAGGAGAAAGTGAATAGCAAATATGATAGTGATAGGGTGAGAAATGAATAGCAATGTTCGAAAGAGAGAGTGGATTTGGGTGAATGTGAGAAAGTAATATAGTATAGTACTAGCTGGATTCCTGCAAGTTATGTGTTACTGCACGCTGGAGTTGGTTACCACATTTTTTCTATTCAATGTCCCCAATACTTCACACCAGTTAAGCATTATTGCACGATTTCTGATTTAATGTAAAAAAAACAAACATAAACAGCGGAAAGGTATCAACATGTTCAAATCTCAAACTAAAAGGACCTTGTAAAAAACAATGGGGATAATGGTGGATGGGGAAGGGTGTGTGTGTGGGAAGGAAGTAACTTTTATTCTATAACATGCATCATAGCTTCGTATCCACTGTCAAATTCCATGTCTGTTATGACAACAGCAGCAGTGACGCTGTAGAGGGGGAGAGAGTGGATAGGGATGTTGAGTGGAGAGCGGATAGTGATGATGATTGTGAGAGGGGAGAAAGTGGATAAGTCTTGATAAAACACATAACCACCCGCCATGCTTATGATTGATCAAAACAGTGCAATGCCACATTAATCTCCACCTTCAAGCTGTCTAGTGCATGGTACTAAACCAGGTTGATGTTTAGTAAAGACCGTGACTGGAAGAGATACAGTTAAACACATTTAAACCGAAATTGAAGGGACCAGGGTTTTTATTTCACTTAAAACCTTTTTTTGGTGTAAAAGTAGTTCAGAAAATATCATTTTTTCAGAGGCTACATAAACCACCCCTCACCCCAATAAAAAAAGAATTGTACTGAGGGCTTAGTTCAGTGTTGGGACTCTTGAAGAAAAGTCAGGATGGCTTTGTTTCGGAAGAAGATGCAAAACAGAAGTGTCAACAAATCAATCGCTGAATACTATGTTTCAAGAATACCAGTGCTAGTGCCAGGCATCTACCCTCTCCATGGATAGCTGTATTTGACCCTCCTACTCCTAGTCCTTGTGCTCCCTCCAACCCACCTTCCATTGTTAAGCAATAGGCAAATTGGTTGACAAACAATCTAGGTATCCACAATTTGAGTCATAGCATCCCGCACACGATACAATACATGGGACACTTAAGGAAGTTGTTATGGCATCACAGAGGAAGAGATGTGAGCGCTTGAGTTGGGGCACACAACAGTGCTCTTTTGTGTGTTTGGGGGGGGGGGGGGATCAGAACACGCTGTTACTATGGACATTCAAGGAGTATCATTTACCGGGGAGGGAAGTAGCCACATGGCATTGGATTTTATCTTTTGTAGACCTTTAATTACCAAAGAAAAGTAGGGAATTGAGGTCTTTCTTTTCAGGTTATCCGTAGGTCAAATGATCTCGTTTTTGGTTAAGCGATAGTTTCTTAAAACGAGGTAATAAGCAGCCAACAATTTCTTATACAGTTTTCCGTTTAGCCGTTTTTGGTTTAAATTTGCTTCTCTGTGATCAGAAGGTATAGGATCCTTGAAACTCGTTCAAGATGCATTGAGCGGAAGTGAGGGTATGAATGACATACAGTGAGCTGGTGTACTCTTTTGTGCAATGGTGGAT
>JAUEKY010078183.1:0-10816 GCA_031833965.1 Scyllaea pelagica
AATGTATAACTCTATCCCTAGATCGGAGGCGCCTTCAAATCACTAAACCACAGTGAAAACCCACCCAGGTGTTCCTAACGCCCTTTGTGTAAGTGAAATCATACAATGAAACAGTGATTTGGCTTTAGCTCCATACACGTACTAGATATTACGAAATACAAAAAACACACTCCCAGTATTTCAGAGCTTGTACAAAATATTAAAAAGAACAGCCCACAAACAACAAAATATTCCTCTATGTATTATTAGGAGGAGGTTCCATATCAAAGAAAACAATTTCATTTTGCGTGTTACTATGACTTTTCTATTTTCTCTTTTTATAGCCCTCAATACCTTTCGTTGGTTTTACCAACACAAATTCATTTCAGCCTCATCCACGAACTACTAACTTAACTTTTGCTCTATTCTTATTTAGATTTTTCTAAATTGTGCAATTGGCTCTTTCCAGATCTTTTCTAGGGCTACCAAAGGCACTTTGAATATAGAAATAGAAGAAATAATAATGATAACAACAATAAAGATAAAAATAGCAATAATGATGATGATACAAATTAACATTTATCATAGTAAAGTGTGACTGACTTCCCTTACTACATAACGCAAAAAGCTAATAGCATAGGTAATCCTATGCTAAAAACAAGGTTCATTCATACATACATACATTCATGCATACACACACGCACTCACACAAATTATGATACAAATATATACACATAATATATACATGAACACATGTATATACAGATTTATCTAGGGTCATTAATTCTATTCTCATGCTCAAACCATCTAAGCTGACTGCACCATATCTTACTTTCTCATGAATTGAAGTTAAAATAGCTCCGTTGCAAATGAGTTGCATACAAAAAAAGATCACTGCATATAAAAAATTCACCACTCATGTGGTGTTCAATATTTTTAGAGGTAAATCTAACCATCATTCTATTTAAATTATTTAAAGTATTCTTTTATGAAAGAAACGAAAATGAAAATGAATACTCATTTCACCATGAAACTATCTGGGATGAGAATACATTAGGCCCGCAATATCAGAGTGTGTGTTGCATTTAAAACTTTCTCCAGTAAAGAATAAATCGTATAAAGAATGTATTTCATTTAGTTCACTTATAAGCAATTGCCAAAACGTTGGTCGTCATCATTGTTATGGACTGGGAAATTTTGTTTGTGCCATTTTTCTCTAATTAAGAAATTCCAAAAGCTGCAATTACAAGCAGATGATTTCCCAACATGTCAAGTTAAGATCCATAGAGTTGTTCTAGTTCTAGAATAAATTTTGTACATGGAAACTGCAATTATTATTCTCCATACATAACAAGGACAACAGACCACAGGATTTTGTTATGTGCATGGAATTCCAAAGCCCATATTTAACCTCTACAGTACTTTCAACACAGAAAACACACTTTTATGTGTCACTCATTAGTACAGAGGCAGACCACAGGATTTTGTTATGTGCATGGAATTCCAAAGCCCATATTTAACCTCTACGGTACTGTCAACACAGAAAACACACTTTTATGTGTCACTCATTAGTACAGAGGGAAAGTGTATGGAGTGCCAACCCACAATAAGCCTCTACAACTTCAAGGTTTTACATTTCTTGTACTTAAAATGACGACAAAGCCATCAACTTTTGTGCCCCATATTTTGGCAATTGCTCTTATATTCTTCTCTGTGATTCAGTTAAACAACAATAATTTCTCAAGGGGGCTACAAGAGACTCATCATGAGCTCCAGAGACTACTATGCCCTTGTGGGGAGTGCATGAACAACTTCACAAAATGAATTGGCACTGTTCTGTGGAGGTTGATGGCTGCATAAAAAGCTAGAGGAGGGGCCATAGGAGTAAAGAGCCAAGGGATATTGACGCTTTTAATGTATGGGGATCAGATGTGTGTGCTTGATGATGTGTAAAGCATCACGCACCAAATATTTCTGTCTCTCTTCCTCTCTCTCTCTCTCTCCCCTTACGCCAGCTGTGATTTTTTGCTTAGACTGTTTTCACATTTCTATTGGCTATAGCTATCTCTCAACCTGTTTCTTTGAATCAAAACATTTGAAAATATTATGGCGTTTTTATTGCGATTACATTTTTCCAGATTTTGTAGAGTACAATTTCAGCTGAAAAAGAAATTTCTAATATAACATTATTGTTTACAGCACCAGGTTTACATTAAAACATTTAATTCGGTGTGCCAGGGGTCTGATGAAAAGTATTTTAGGAAAAGATGACGAAGAGGCTGGCTTTTTAACTCAAAGAGAGAAGGATAGTTAGGAAGTGTTGATGGTGGTGGTTAGCATATCGTATCGATGAGTGTGATGATGGACAAGAGAACATGACGGAGAAGTAAATGGTTAAACAAATCTTGAGATAAATGCTAATCTCCTAGTTGGCCGTTGTCAGTCAAACAGAAGGCAGACTATGCAGTGTGGGTCCTCTTGATCTGGTCAGCCGTTGTCAGTCAAACAGAAGGCAGACTATGCAGTGTGGGTCCTCTTGATCTGGTCCGCCAGCACAATAGACAGCAGTCTGATCAGGAAAAGAATTAGAAACACTTATCATAGGAAAGAATTGTTTTATAGTCACTTATCATAGGAAAGAATTGTTTTATAGTCATAGAACAGGTTTTAGTATATATCAAATTGTAAAAGAGCAATAGACTTCATTTGAAAAACCTGGAAAATAGGAGGGTCTTGTATTTCATCCTGATTTTCTCGATAAATGAGACAAATCATACACGAGAAATGTTCACCATCAGATTTTTTCAAACCTTCCACGCTTATTAAGTGACAAAAGAGTTTACCTCCGGTAAAAACCCAAACAGAAAATATCTACTATATTACAGATAAGCATACTATAGAATACTTTAAGTATATCTTTGACGTTACAATTTGGATCACATTTTTTAAAAGAAATTTTACAGCAAAGTCAAAGCCAGTGCAACAAAAAACCTGCAATTAAAAAAAAACAACGTTATGGTTCAATGCCTGCTTCAACACAGTTTAGGTCACATCACCAGCAGAGCACTCTGGACATGTTAACGTGCTGCCACACAGAGATAAACGGAGAACTCACCGGAATGTCTCACCAAGTCCCATTATACTGACACTGGGCCAACCAGTCTTAGCACTGTTCCCATAATGCCCAGCGCCAGGCGGACAGCTACTAAACTAACGATTTTTTTTACTTAGGTATGTCGCGGTGTGGGAATGGAACCCGCCACCACCTGGTTATGAGGCGGAAGCTCAACCAAGTGCGCCAACTAGGCCAGACAATCAAAAAAAAAAAAATCAAAATTAACATACTTTGTACACAAAAAAAAATGGAATTGCTTTAAAAACAAAGTTGATGGTGATTTGGTAAACTAGATCCTGAAAGAAGATTCTATTGCGCGAAAAGAAAAACAAGATTGCTCTCATTTCCGATATATCTCTGTTAAAAATGAGTACTGTACTTCTGCCAAAGTAGATAACTGTGGAAAACTGGTGAATAGAATGATTCAATGGCAGAGAAACATTTCAAACTCTGATCCACCAGCAGGATGGATGCACGCCACCAAAATTTCATTTCATTTCATTATCCATTACCCTTTTACCATTACAGTGTAGGGCCAACTCTTATTGAGACAGAATTTCTCTGGATCATGCCATTAAGCTAAGCAGATGACCAGCCCACTGTGAACTTTTGGTGGCAGTGGTAGGATTTCAATTTTGCCCGTACAATGGCCTACTCTTTTCGATTTCAAACTGCCAAGGGTTCTTTAACGTGCACACAGGACCTCTGGTTTTATCGTTCGTCTCCGATAAGACTAGGCTCTAGATCCCACCTACCGATGTTGTAGGGATCAGAGGAGTGGCCTACGGGGTTTTTCTTAGGGTTTTAGCGATTTAAATCACTTTGTGAATTTTTTTGTTGCAAGACGGACACGAACCCGCCTCACTTCGTTTTCAGCACCAGAGCCATGACCACTGAGCCACAGGCATAAAAAAAGTAATAAACTCATTAACTTGTGCAAGCTATCCATTAACTTCATGAAATAGATGAAATGTTATACCTCTTTCATAAATATGGCATTGTTTGGCACTAACAAAGGAATATATGGAAACCCAAAACAAAAGTGATAAGGTGTAATATACTCTTGTCAGAGTTTTGAACAATTCTAAATTGAAGGAATTTCTGGCATTTTCCTTCAGCTTCTGTAAAAGAAGAGTGTATGAACTTTATCAAGTAAGGTTTAGATAATGAAAATTTAAAAGGGAAATCTACATACATTCAATGTATGAAATAGATGATAAGAAATCATTTCAAGTAAATGCATAGTACCTGTTGGGAGGCAGTTTATGTTTGGTAAGGGATTCCATCTCTTTCAGTTTGGCTGTGCAGAAGCAAAGAAAATAGAAGAATTGTAGTCAATATATGAAGCAGGCAAAGATGGAAAATGGAAATTCAAATAACCTCTCAAAAGTTTATGACTGGTCACATAAACCATAAACTGTCAAAGGTAATAAAATGGTTAAAAAACAGAGCTAAGCAGAATATACTTTTTACAAAGTATAACACAAAAACTTGAGAACAAAGGTAACAAAAATAACAAAAGTGTACATTCTCAAGTTCATCATTACACTACAAAGATATGTTGCTAATAATTCACAGAATTATAACCAGTTTCAAAAAGTACATTAAAGTCATTTCATTTTTCAATTCTTGGGCAATCATGGAACCTTTTACCCTGCTAAAGCTGCCACTCCCCACCCCCCCCCCCAACCCCCTTTTCCCCCAATTTCTTTTTTTTTAAGTCAGCTCAGTGGTAAAAAATCTTAGAATGGGATGAAAAATCTTAAAGTTAAAACACAAATCACAGCCCATTTCATGCATAATTTCAGGTGTCCTGGGTGCTCCATGTAGCTTCATGTGTTTTTTTTTTCCGAAAGGAGCATCTCTCAAAATAATTGCATTCTGTACAATATCTTATTGGATGTCAGTGATGAAAAAAATCAAGCTTAGTGCATGGAGAGTTCTAATTAGTTTGATGAGACACTCACGTTTCCATGACTCACACCGGGTTCTTGATAACATCAGCAGAGAAACACAATCCAAATTCAAAACTTACCACGAAAGCCTAAGACTTTACAGAAAAATCGTAAAACCTAATGAAGAGTCAGAAAGCGTAAAATAAGTAAAGATGGCGGCATTGCCCTGCACAGCGGGGAAATCGCCAGACAGTAACCTATGCCCACTGCAGATTGAGTAATAGCTTTGATGGAGATGAAACCTACCTAAGTCAGCCTGGTAAGTGCAAGTGTGAGAAGCAACCTGAAGAATCTGGGCCAATCTCTCCAAGGCAACTTGAAGGGCGGCTTCCTCTTCTGGCGTCCGGTGTGCCCCAGTGGTCAGGGTCTGGGCGATGTGGACCAGGTCCACTGTACTGAGTAACCCTGGGGTCAGGTTGACCCCTGCCGTGTAGGTCAGGCTCTGAAGCAGTGCCAAGTGCAGTTTGTCCAGACTGGCGAGAAGCGTGTTGATGTTGTTGGACTCGGACAGGTGGGATGAGGCATCAGCTGTTCCCTTCTGCTTCAGCTGGCAACACACCAGAGGTCCTCGCACGCACCAGCCTACCAGACCTGGCACCGGTGTTGTGTAGGCACTGTGTATTGTTGCTTGACGCAGCGATTCGTAGCACACCATGTTGTCATTGTACACCCACTCGCTGACGTGTTGTAAAAGTGTGTAGGGTGGGAGGCTGCTGGAATCTAGAGGAAAGGAAATGGGACGAGTTATTAGCATGCATGGCATGCTGATACAGTATGAGAAAAAGCTGAAGTTGTAAATATGACTTCTATAAGACTTCAAACGATTCAAGAAATCTTAATTTTTGAAAGAAGTATCAGCTTTTTCTTCTTGAAACAAAGTGAGCAACTCAATCAGACTGAGTGTTGTCATATATGAAAATTTAGAAATGTAAATGAATGATTTTAATCATGCGCCACATCCAACAGACTTTGGGGGAAAGCAATGCAAAAAGCTTGCTGAAAATATTGACAAAGCACTTGAATGCATACATAAATGAGAAGAAAGAATGACTTTGAAAGGGTTAATACTTAACCTAAAGAAAGCTCAAGCAAGTATCTAGGATTATCTATAAAACCAATGCTGAAGTCCTCTCAAATTCATAGATGAATGGTGAGATCCCCTAATGTATTCTCTCTTTCCTAAATTAATTATCCTCAAAATTCCCATGTATTTCTGTTAAGGAAAGTGAAAGGGGTATTGGTGAGGTGAGGGGGTCAAAGCCATAACGGAGCACTAACTCACTTACTCAACATGACACAAAAAACAAACTTAAAATGATTTACCTGCAAAGGAGTAGAATGAAGTTGCAGAGGTGATGAAGTTACAAGCAAACAATGGAGATACGCTGGGCAATGTGGAGAAGGCATTGGAGGGGTCAGGGTACAACAGGCAGTGATCATTGACTAGTCTCTCTGTTAAAGCCTTCACATCCGGACTCAAGCAATCTCGCTCCTGAAAGGCAGGGAAGTACAAGTTATTCGACACATCAAACACAATATCAAAGATAATGATCCGTGTAATTCTAATTAAGTATTGGTTTTTAAATTTTCTTTTTCTGAACATAGAACATGAATTCATTTCATATCAATTGAATCTAGCACAGGGGTCAAAGCAAAGAGGGCTAAAAATAAAAAAAAAAAAGTAAGATTTCCAACTAAAAAAAATTCTGGGATAGGAAAATCAACTCTAAAAACAACCAGTTGCATGATTAGAAAACGCAGCAAGGGTATAAATTAAAGCTTAAATTTCCAATGATATCAGTTATCTTTGACCCCTTATATAGCTGACCCGAGTGGTTGAATTCAATTCACCAGCTGAAAAAAACTTTTAAAATGTTATGGTTTAACGCCTGATACAGTAAAGGTCACAATGTCTGCGGAGCGCTCCGGACATTTTAATGTGCTGCCACATAGATATAATTGGAGAGCTCACATGAATATCTCACCCAGTCACATTATACTGAAACCGGGCCAACCAGTCTTAGCAATGTTCCCATTATGCCGAGCACCAAGTGGGCAGCTGCTAAAAAAACAATTTTTATGACAGGTATGTCCTGGCGTGGAACAAAACCATCCACATACCAGTTACAAAGTGGATGCTCAACCAAGTGTGCCAATGAAGCCGGTTCGCCAGCTTTGAGCTTATTCACAAAAAAAAAGTGGGATCGTTTAGAGACGCAACTGGAGATACAAAAAGCTAGATCACTGCTTCAAAGTCAATATAAAAGTCAAAGAATAATTTAGAGACGGGTATTAGGAAAACAGCCTGTTTCCAACGCTGAAATCTTTATGCAACATCATTCCTTCTTTAGCCAACAGTGCGAACAACTAAGACTGAAGGCAAACTTTGTGGCCTTTATTTTTTACTTGGGCATAGACTATAGAGATTGAAAGGAAAACTGTCAGAATACTTTTATGCCTCGATGTATTCTCATTAGGGCATCTTTATGTAAGATAACTCAATTTGAATAAAACAGCAAGAAAAATATAAAGAGACCTGCATCCATATGGCAGCACAGAACAAGACAGGTGCACATCTGACAGAGAGCGCAAGAGAAATGAGTTTGGTCAAGAGCAGAATGACACGGCTGTCTCCATGATGGACCCCACCAAACATCAGGTTGAAGATGCGGTACTTGCTCTTCTCAGGCGCCTTGGAGAAACAGGAACAGATCATGTCTAGGAGACTTAGCTCTTGAACGGCAGTAAGGTTCTGGAAATGTAATAAAAATTACAAGGTAATTAAAAGCATGTTATCAGTCATATCTATTGATGATCATTATGCAAGCATAAGATTCAATAAAGGGCAATGTAAACTGATGGTTATGATACTAATTTAATACACGAGATAAAATGAAAGTTTGAATAAATTACCATTACTGAAATTACATAATACAAGTATTTTTCTGGATTATGATAAATTCAAATGGGGGTATTTCTATGCAGAAATTTTGAATAGAACATACATAGTCTTTCAAATAGCCAACAAAAGGCAACAAAATAAAAAACAAGGTGCAACCACCAGCAATATCCTTCTCCGGTAAGTTGATTGATAGGAATTTATAAAAGCTAAATGCTACTCTTGTAACCAGACTATTCCTCTAATAACTCAATCCCCTAGATTACATTCAATTTGTTTCTTAGTCAAGGTAGGGCCTAAGCCTAGATTTATCAAAGTACTCCCACCAGAATAACAATTACCTTTGGAGGTCCTCGAGAAGACTTGAAGAGTACAAACTCCTGACATACTTCCACAATAATTTGTTCCATATTTGCGTTAAACCCTGGGATATTTGCACCATCTTGTGAGATGAAAGATGTCAGGAAAGTCAAAGCTTGCTGGGTGCATTCAGGGAAGGGAAGGTGGTACAGCTGTGTTAAAATGTTGTGCGCCATCCGCAGGTTTCACAACAATAATCCCTGGATCATTGAAACTAAATTATAGTTGAATGAAGTAACTCGAGGGGGAAATAAAACAGTTATTAAATCTATCACCAACTTGTTTTTATTCTAACAGTCTATCTAGAATCTTAGCCAACAGTGTCTTTCCGGTAAAAGTGTAGAATAGCAACTGGCCAATAATCTTTACAATACATACGCTCTCAGTTAAGTAGATTTTAAGGTCTAAATCAATGATTGCATTATCAATTTCTAAAGATAATTGCAACTTAGAGAGGAGAGCCAGTTGAAAACACGCGTTGTCAGTCTTCGCTAATATCTAAACTCTGAACTGAACTGCAACAACTCAATCAGCAGTTGAAAGCGAAACCGGAAAAGTATAATTGACAGAAGAAGTGTCTAAGTAGACACTAATTGGGGTCTACATAGTAACCGTGTCTACGTTAATTCCGACAATGTTGAAAATACGGAAGGCGACTTATTTCATTTTGGTTTTATCGGTAAACGTGAACAAGTCATACACTGAGAGTTGTTCACCATCGGATTTATCCAAAATATTGATGCTTATTTAGCAACGGGAGAGGTGGCTCCCGTAAAATCACAAACTCAGCGGTTGTTATCATTCAACAAATAACGTGAGATAACGTGAGATAACGTGAGATAACGTGAGATAACGTGAGATATCGTGAGATAACGTGAGATAACGTGAGATATCATGATAAAACGTGAGAAAATATGAGATGACATGCGAAATTGTAAGATACACGTGAGATATCGTGAGCTACACGTCACATATCGTAAAATAGTGATAGATATCGTAAGATAACGTAAAATCTCGTGAGATTACGTTAGATGTCGTAAGATAACGTTAGATTACATGAGATAACATTAGAAATTATGAGATAACGTGAGATATTGTAGGTTACGCGTGAGTTAACTTGAGCTACACGTGACATAGGGTGAAAACGTGTGAAATATCGAGAGAAAAAGGGGAAATCTCGTGAGATAACGTTAGATATCATGAGATAACGTGAGATAACGCGAGTTCACGTGACATAAAATGATATACATAAGAAAATATGTGATAACGTGAGATATTGTAAGATACGCTTGAGTTTTGGGAGCTACACGTGACATAGGGTGAAAAATTGGGAAATATCGTGAGATAATGTGACATCTCGTGAGATAAATTTAGATATCGTAAGATAACGTGAGATTACATGAGATGACAGTAGAAAATATGAGATAACGTAAGATATTGTAACATACGTGTGAGTCTCGTGAGCTACACGTGACATATCATGAAAACGTGTGAAATATCATAAGATAATGTGAAATTTGGTGATATTTCGTGACATGTCGTGAGATAACGTTAGATTACATGAGAAAACATTAGAAACTATGAGATAAATTGAGATATTGTAGGTTAGGCGTGAGTTTTTATGATCTAAACGTGACATAAGGTGAAAACGTGTGAAATATCTTGAGATAACGTGAAATCTCATGACATAACGTTAGATGTCGTGAGATAACGTGATAGCACATGAGATAACATGAGAACATATGAGATAACGTGAGATATTGTAAGATACACGTGAGATATCGTGAGCTACAGGTGACATAGGGTGAAAACTTGTGAAATATCGTGAGATAACGTGAATTGTCGTGATATAACGTTAGATGTCGTGAGATAACGTGAGATTACATAAATAAGATAAGAAAATATGAGATAACGTGAGATATTGTAAGATACGCGTAAGTTGTCGTGAGCTTCCCGTGACATAGAGTAAAAACGTGTAAAATATCGTAAGATAACGTAAAATTTCGTCAGATAACGTGAGATGTCGTGAAATAACCTGAGAAAACATTATGATATAACATAAGAAAATATGCGATAACGTAAGATATTGTAAGATACGCGTGAGTTATCGTGAGTTACACGTAACATTTGGTGAAAACGTGTGAAATATCGTGAGATAACGTGAAATGTCGTGAGAGGGCATCAAAAGGGGATGGCATCAATGGGGAGGGCATCAAGGGGGGACAACAAGGGGGAGGGCATCAAGGGGGGGGATCAAGGGGGGGAGGGGCATCGATAGCGGAGGGCATCAAGGGGGGGAGGGGCATCGATAGCGGAGGGCATCAAAGGGAGGGCATCGATAGGGGAGGTCACCAAGGGGAGAAGGGCATCAAGGGGGCATTGATAGCGGAGGGCATCAAAGGGGAGGGCATCAAGAGGGGAGCAAGAGGAGAGGGCATCAAAGGGGAGGGCATCCAGAGGTTAGGGCATCAAGAGGGAGGGCATCAAGAGGGAGGACATCAAGAGGGA
>JAUEKY010078294.1:0-10815 GCA_031833965.1 Scyllaea pelagica
TAGAGAGAGAGAGAGAGAGAGAGAGAGAGAGAGAGAGAGAGAGAGAGAGAGAGAGAGAGAGAGATCGGAGTAATATCTAAGTGTGATTCAAATTTCTATTTACATATTCATAGTATTCTCAACAAAGCCTATAGAATCATTGGTAACATTCAGAAGTGCTAAACACATTGAAAGCAAAAAAAAAAAAAAAAAAAAAGGAAATCCAACAAGAAACAAACAAACAAAAAACAAACAAACAAAGCTGCATTATTAGAAACCATAAACTGATCAACTCTTCATAGTGCTGTCTGCATGCTACAGTTTAATGCGACAATCAATATAGTTGAAAGCGAAGGGAAACCCCAAATCGTCTGTGGAGTGCAAAATATGTCCTGGAACTCTCTTAAATATAGAAGATTACGAATTGAAACCCTAAATCGTCGGTGGAGTGCAAAATATGTCCTTGAACTCTCTAAAATATAGAAGATTAAGAATTAATATGATACAGGTGACCACAACAAATATTGCTTTGAAATGGAACCCACAGGGAAAACGAGCGAGGCGAAGGCTGAGAAGGGGAAACTGGAGAAATACTTGGAGAAGGATCGTGCATATGGGTGAGCACAGAAAGGCCACAGATTTCTGTCACCAAGCCCCTAGGTGCCGAGAAAAAATAAGAACCGACTTTTTCAATCTCTACAACAGTACAGCAACGCCACCCTTTTCCAGCACCGATATGTCTAATTGGTGGCAGCTTATTTCTTTGGTTGGATCATTTCATTCCTTCTCACTGAAGACCGCTTGTCTACCGCTAGTCCACAAGGTGCACGGAAGATCGAGGTCACACGCCCGCCATGCTGATGACGTCATTCTTCTGACAAAATCTTTACAAGCAATTCGTTAAGAAAAAATAGGATTCGATTTTTGCACTCAGCAACCCTGACTCTAGGCAAGTTACGAGCAGAATTCCATTTTGTAAAGTATTTTTACAGATCCGCAATTTATGTTTTTTTTTTCTAAAACAAAACACACGTCACCCGTCACCGATACACGAAACATATTCGGTGGCGTTTCTGTGGTATTTTTCGGTGAGGTCAGTACCGAGTAATTACATCACCGAGGCACAGAAACATATTCGGTGGCCTGTCTCTTCTCGCCCTAAGATATTAGTTTAGAGAAGTGGAAGAACCCGGAACAAGCTGAAACCGCAGGTAACCCAGGATTGAGGGAAATGGAGGTTGTCTGACCGTGACCTGCATCCTAGTCCCGTGGCAAAGAATCAATGAAGGCAATGAACGAATCCGTGAAATTAGCAAAATCCGATTCTTAATCACAATAGTTTATTCCATTATAATAAAAAAAAGCCAAGAGCAGGTAATATCTCACTCATCAGCATGTTTTGTTCTTTTCATAACACTAGCACTTCCTTAGATGGCAATTCTCTGGAAACATGGAGGCTGCTGAATCGAAATAGGACTTAATCAAGCGTATCACCCCATCCATAACCTACCGCTGGTGCTACTTGTTTATGGACCCTTTGATCTCCAATAGAACGACAGAAAGGCGGCCAGCAATGTCCGTTATTGGCTATCGAACGGACCATACCTGCTTCTTATTGATGGCAGTAAAGATCTCGGATTGGAAAGAGTAGACGACGCCTGCGCTGGCAGGACGTCTCGATGATATGCAAGGACAGAATACAATAAAAGATCTGTATACAGAGTACACCATATTCTGGTATTTTCACAATCATGCACTTCCATCCTTTGCATTATCGCATCAATACATGTGCGGAGATATAAGCATCCATTTCTGTCATCATTTTCGGTAATTAAATACGCCAGAGTCACAGAGTGCTTGGTATGATGATACTATGAATCAAAATTGATGTCGGCATCAATTGTTTTGATCAGCTCACTGTTTAGCTCTGATGTTTGGATGTCGTTTTCCCCGATTTGTTCTAAAACATGATGTAATGTAATAGGAAGAATGACGTAAAGTAGGATTACGCCGTATTTTTCATTTGCCTTCATATTACGTATGCCGTTACTTTTAAGTGCATTCTGTCACCAATTATCACCTTCCCCGGTCTGCTGTTATTAGCAAAGGTGATGATGACGTCAAGGAACCATCCAGAAGGATTTGATAATTGATGTAGATGAAAGACCATTATATCCAAACATGCGCCTCCATCGTATTGTTGGTGGTAGATTCAACGCTATGACATCAAACACATCTTACTACGGCGCAATAATACTAAATATTTATGCTATTTCTCTTGTAATCGACAAGACTTCCATTTTTTTTGGTTTGTTCGTGCTGAAATATTGACAATCAAAACGTGCATAACACCCAAAGCTATATTCGCAGTGTTAACTTGTTTAGGTCTAGACTGGGTTGAATCGACCCTTTAGATCCTGAATTCGAGTATTCAAAAAGCATTTCCCCCGCAAGTTAAGCAACGAATAGTTAATTTGTCGTCGTGAAATTTCAATCCTCAATTTCCTTCAAGCTGGTACTATCCTCACACCAATTTCGCACGTCTTCTGTTTACCATTAATCTGACGCACTTCACAGCCACAAACCCAATCTCAATTAACTGAATTACGTGTTTCGGTTATTATAAAACTGATTTAAATGTTTAGCTGACCATCACTCTGTACTATGTGTCAAATAGCGTGGCTTTTTCAGCCGTGTTGGATGACTTTCAATACAACACAACACAGCAACACTCTCTTTACATATTTTGATAGTCTTCATAGGGACTCCAACTTCGCAATCACCTCCATCGCAATCATGCAGCCGTTCCCTTAGGAAATAGATTGTGTTGGTTCACCCTTGTCCATTGATCATCCTAAAATGTAAACATCTTTGGTGGAGACTAGGAATTGCATAGCAGTAAACAAGACAATTAAAATCTATTTGAATTGCTGTCTGCGAAAGAAAGGGGCACAGGTTTATGACCTAAAACATGGATGAGAACTAACTAGGTCACCCTGCCCTTTTGGGGGTCATGCCGTCCTGCTAGGTTAGAGGAAGCAACACTTTGATGGGTTTATTGGTCCAAAGAACTGCCAACCTTTACGCGAGCCGTTCGATCAAACAGTTACTGTCAAAGATCAAACCTAAAATAAAAATTATGATTTTATTCACTGCTCTGTCCAGCCATGATTTATGACTCCATACAAACGTTTCTTTACTGTAAAAACAAAACAAACAAATAAACAAAAACCCACCAAAAAACAAAAAAAAACAAAACAAAACAAGACAAAACCAACATCCACAACAAGAAGAAAACCCCAAAATGCCAACATGTTTTGACTTGTGTTCTTTGGGTTATCAATCCCAAGATGATCATTAATTCCTAGAAAAGACATATGGCATTTTTTTTATATTTTTCACCCATCGGAGAGTTATTTTTACATTTAGGATAACCAACAAAGGCCATTATAAGGGAATATGAATGTTGATATCAACAACGCTTATTAATACTAGTCATTGATCTCTTTCTGCCGTTGTGAAAAGAGATTATCAAGCAATTGTTCCTGGATTTTGACTCCAGGGATTCCCCTATCGTTATACTGGTCGTCTGTATATTTTTACGCAAAGTGGGACTCGTATATCATCGCCATTGGAGGATTTTCAGAACCAGACATGATAATAATATTGAGTAAAAAGCGGGTTGACATTATTGCAGCAGATCTTTACTGTCCATTAAAGGCAATTTGTCTTTAGTTACATCAGTGTACATTTGCTTGATACATTCACAACATATTCTAATACACATTGTCATATTATATCAGTTGTACATTTCACCCACGGGGAAAATACGAATCTTTTTGTCTAATGGTGAAAACAAAAGGAGATAAAATGCCCAGTATAAACTCTATTTCAAGTATACACTTGACATTGGGCTCTTCTCATCCTTGGTCAGGAATATCATAAACATGGGAAGAAATGTGTTTTAGCAGAGGTTCTCATCCACGTTGGCTGTATGCTGTGTTCATATCAGGAATCAGTGGCATCTGTAGTTCACCGGTTACAGTGTTCGTTTAAGATGAGAGAGACCACCACCACCATCACCATCACCACCACCACCATCATCACCACCACAACCACCACCATCACAACCACCACCACCACCACCACCACCACTATTATTATCATCATCATCATCATCATCATCATAATCATCATCATCATCATGATTATGATCATCATCTTCATCATCATCATCATTATAATCATCATCATCACCACCACCCGACTGCCTTGCATTTACCATTATAAAGTAGGGCATATTACTCATAAGACTGAATTTCTCTGGTTCAATTCAATAGGCAAAAAAGGTGATCAGCCTACTGAGACCTTTTGTGGTGGATTTTGATTTTTCCCCGGAGAGCGGCCTTGCGGTCAACACTTTTCGATTGCAAACTGCCAAGGGTAATTTGATGCGTGTGATCAGAGGAGTGGCAGACGTGTCTTTTAACGGAATTTTGGTCTTGACTGACTCGAACCCGTGACATTTCGTTCCATAGCCCAGAGCCCAGAGTCATTAAATCTGAGCCACCGTGTCCCCTCATGGATCGTTGGGTCCATCTGCATGTAAAGCAAGGAGATCCAGTCCTTATGAAAAACTCTCGACACGATATTTGTCCTCCTGTTGGAAATGGATGTAGATTCAAAGGAATAATTGATTGCTGGCAACATCAATGTTCCCGGGTGAACATACGAAAAACAAATCTTTTAAAATGTACCGTAATTAACAACGATTGTTTCTGGGTCCAATAATGTGAAATGGCTAAAAGACACATTCTAAATGGCAAATTTCTCTAAAGCAAAAGCTCTCCTCAGTCATAGTTTGTATCATTTTCTCCTGAATCTAGTAAAGTAAGGAATAGAAAAAAAGCAGTTCCCAAATATAAATTTCCAATACGTTCGTGCTGAATACATCTTAGAATCCAACTCTTGATTTCGAATCACAGACAGATAATGCAACCTTTCTGTCTAATATTTTCATTTCATTTCATTATCCAGTACCCTTTTACCATTGCAGTCCAGAGCCGACTCTTATTGAGACGGAATTTCTCTGGATCATGGATTTAAGCCACGCAGGTAATAAGCCCACTGTAAACTTTTGGTAGAAGTGGTAGGATTTCAATTTTGCCCGGAAAGCGGCCTTGCGGCCTAATTTTTTCGATTTTCAACTGCCAAGGGCAAGAGTTCTTTAACGTGCCCAACGTGCACACGGGACCACCTCCGAGTTCATTGTCTGTCTCCGATAGGACTAGGCTCTTGCTCCCATCTACCGCTGTTGTAAGGATCAGGGGAGTGGCGTACCGGGTTTTTCTTGGGGTTTTAGCAATTAAAAGCACTATGGGATTTTTGTTCCCCAGACGTACTCGAACTCGTGTCACTTCGTTTCAGTGCCAGAGCCGTGACCACTGAGCCACTGTGTCCCCCTTCTAATCTTTAATCTATTCAAATTTTCTTCTAGGTGATGGAAATAGCACACGAGCCACTGCTCTTTACAATTCTTTGGAACACCGTAAAAAAATTCAGTTTTACGTTATGAGTAGAGCAATGCAGGACTTAACCAAGACTCCTCTCAGTCAATAATACCGAGTTGGCTAATGGGCAAAACATTCCTTTTTAAACTACGCACACGTTATTTTTACGAGGTACGGTTTTATAGATTATTAAAGACAATAAGCTGCAAAGAGGTGGCAACACACCAGCTCGAAGTGATTAAGATACGCAGGTTTATATTTCTTAGAGCATAGGGTCGTGTTTATTGATTTGGCGAACGAAATCAATAAAAGCTGAATTGGTGAATGCAGCTATAAGGCTTTGATGGGATTCAAGTCGATCCGTTTCGCTTTGTTCCACGTAGCTAGACTAGATTCAGTCATGGTTCTTCTGTATGTGAATGACGAGCGAGTTAAAAATAGCGAATGAAAAACCGTGAAGTATTATGTTGTATTTTAAAATTTTCCGTTTCTCTCTTGGGAACTAATCCTTTGATTGCATTTCATCTTTTCATTAAAATTTCATTTATGTGACGAAAAAAATAGAACTTACCTGTTTGTTTGGAACCATGTTTGACCTTCGAGTATTTTCAATAACGTAAAAAGGAGTTCATTAACCTATTAGAATGCGCTTGCAATCATTTTAATGAACATCGTGCACGCCTGACTGCGGATAAACGTCAATAGAACTGACTGGTCATCAGCTTGAGTTGCCTGAGGATTCCTCGGAGTTTTTTTTGTTGTTGTTGTTATTGCTGCTGCTGCTGCTGTTATTGTTGTTGTTGTTTTTGTTGTTGTTTTTGTTGTTGTTTTTGTTGTTGTTTTTGTTGTTGTTTTTGTTGTTTGTTGTTGTTGTTGTTCGAGGTGGTGGTGGTGCTGGTACCATTGTTATTGTTGTTAATCCTCTTCATCTTCTTCTTCTTCTTCCTCCTCCCCCTTTTCCTCCTTCTGATCCTCCTCCTCCTCCTCCTCCTATTCTTTTCCTTCTTCTTCCTCTTCTTCTTCTTCTTCTTCTTCTTCTTCTTCTTCTTCTTCTTCTTCTTCTTCTTCTACTTCTTCTTCTTCTTCTTCATCATCATCATCATCATCATCATCATCATTATCATCATCATCTCCTCCTCCTCCTCCTTCTTCCTTCTCCTCCTCCTCCTCCTCCTCCTCCTCCTCTTCTTCTTCTTCCTCTTTTTCTTCTATGCCCGTCTTCTTCCTCCATCATTCTTTTCATGTCTCTCTCTCTCTCTCTCTCTCTCTCTCTCTCTCTCTCTCTCTCTCTTTCTCTTTCTCTCTCTCTCTCTCTTTCAAGTCTAAATTTTTCTTGCTCGCTATCTAGCTTTGAAGTATGGAACTTTATAGGAAATATGCTGCTTTTTGCAAAGACGTTGCCTGCCGCTGAAGCATAAACTCAGAGAGAAAGCTAAAATAGCAACATCTGCATTCTATAGAATGTTTTGAAATAGTATTAAATCATCTGAAGATGCATGGAATTACAGGCGGCTAGTCGTATGAAGTCTGAATCGTTGTCATACAACTCGGTGGCCTAGAGGTTAGGTGTCAAAGTATGATTGATATTGGATTTGACCAACAACTACGATAAAGCTTCAAAGCTGCGATTCAGAACATCAGTCCCTTATTGCATGATATCTTCAGTTCACATGATGAAATGGCGCCTATTGGGTATCCTTATGATATTAGGCTGTCGAAAAATTTCGGGAAACAAAGGTCTCGTCTCGTTCAACTATTGATGCCTTTGTTCTTGGTACATTGAATAATGAGACTTAACATGGTTTGGATATGATTTTGACTAACAGTTTGTTTTGCCACCCGTTACACCACCTTACTAAACTTTAGCATGTTAGTATAATACGTTTCCTCATCTTAGATATTATCAATTTGAAAGCAAAAATAACTACTAGGGATCCTACCTGATACCCGTAGAGAGAGCATATTTAAAAAGAATACTATAATGGCCCTACTTAGTCCCGTTCGGTATCTAAAATTGATTGCTTCCTCCTAATCTTTTACTTTTAACGGAATTGACCATCCTGGTACAGAACCTCACCATCTACTCCGTGTTGTCACTGGTGTTCCTCACACTTATCATCTCTTTTAGCTGATGGCTTTGATATACCCGGTAAATAAAGATTATTGATGATGAAAAAACAAAAATAAACTTCATTACTATAAACTGAAAATATGGGGGAGAGGGGGGGGGGGGGTGAGGGGGCTGTATTTCACCCTTCTTTTCTTGGTAAACGTGAATAAAGCATACACCGATAAGCGCTCCCCATCGGACTTTTCCAAACATTTCATGTTCTTTTTACAAAAGAGGTCGCCTCTGTAAATTCCCAAGCTTGGAATAACTTCTATTCCAGTGTTTCCATCTTCTCACTCTCTCCTCTCTCTTCTTAATACTATTAGTACATGTTGTTTTCTATGTTCTTTAGGTTTGTTTCTATTTTTTATTCTCTGATTGAAAAACATGGGTTTCCTACCTCTACCTTTCGTCTGGCTTGCGACAGGAGTTTTATTAGAAAGTGTGCGCATGCTAAGGGCATGGATACTTTCTGTTGACGAGAACGTCGTCGTCCTCTGCCTTCGTTGTATTGTTTAAAGTAACACACATCTCCTTAAAGAAAATGGAAACTTGGAGGCAATTAAGCCAGTTTCTGTTCATAACGTGGTTGTCTCGGTGCATGTCTTAACTAAACAGCACTGTCCACTAATTAGTTTCGTTTTGACTTTTGTTATGAGCTGGATAAACAGGGCCTGGTGAAATTGTTTTTCTTCATCGATCACATGTTGCTGCCACTGTGGCCATACGGGTCTGACACAAATTGATTCTAGAACGAGATATTGTTTGATTTCTGTGTGAAACCTAACTCCAAGCTGTTTCAGATCAGCAAATAGTTTTAATCTTTAAATGATTCAAAACACAGAAGTAAATGAAGTCTCTTATATTTGTTCTTTGTTATTTGTAAATCTTAAATGAGATTTTTCCTCTGTCTAATTACCCGACACACGTCATGATTTTGCTGGCGTGCGTGTGAACACACACATACACACACATAAACATACATACATACACACACACACACACATACAAACCGTGTCCTTGTTTTGATAGAATTATAGCCGGGAATTGTCTTTGTAAGTGTTCCTGAAATAGAAATAAATTCAATGAAATTGAATGCATACATGTAAAATAAAGTAACATAGATACAGCCCTTCAGGAAAAATGACTGCATTTCTTATCCCTGGCGTCATGCACTCGAGTCATGAGGCAAGTTCGCCCAACTAGCCGTCACAGTAGCCCATTAGGCACGTGAAATGCAATGACGCCAGTAAATTGAACTTGCCTCACGTTTGACATGCAGTGCGCCTAACGAAAGGAAAGTGTTTACAGACGTAAGGATAATCACAGACATTGAGCATAAAAAGGTTTAAACGATATGGTTTTGCGCACCGGTTTAAACACTATATAGGTCGCATCACTGGTGGAGCGCCCTGGACATGTTAACGTCCTGCCACACAGAGATGAACGGATAAATCACACGAATATCCCATTCAGTCACATTATACTGACACCGGGCTAACCAGTCTCAGCACTGTTCCTATAATGCCGAACGCCATGCGGGTAGCTGCTAAAACCCGATTTTTACGACATAGGTATGTCGCGGCGTGGAATCGAACCCGCCACCTATCGTTTACGACGCGGAAGATCAACCACTTGCGCCAATAAAGCCGGTGCATTGAGCATAGACCACAGAACAAAGCATTGAAATTATATCTACATCAGAGAAGTGTATCGTTCAATATCGTGACTATCGAAGAATGCATACAGCTTTAAGAGCCAACTTGTCACAAACGTTTTCTGGATGATACGGCTATCAACAAAGGTGGGACTGGAGACCAATCTATTCGAGGCTGCAACAGAGCACTCTTATTACTTAATTCATTAGTCCCATAGGCTAACAATTATGTAGATCTGTTCTTAGCAGGCCAGCGACGTTTCTAGAGAAATCAAGGATAACAGTTTTTGTTCAGAGAAGCTTTTGGCTGCACTTGCTGCTATTCTTTTTTTTTCACTAATAAGTGTGTATAGAGGTTTAGACTATGCAGAATGATAAACAAGAAACTAATAAATGGGCAATCAGCAGAATCAAGCTCTGCCCATCTGATTAATCTTCCCTGTAGAAAAGCTCAGCTCGGTATTAGTATAGAAATTTGCAACGTTCATTAAAACGCCTCGGCCAAAGGGTCAAGGTTTCAATTTATTTGTTTTGTTTTGTTATCAGACTCCCTTTTGTACCGACAAAAGCCAGTGTAGGGACCCGACATAATGTTTGACACCAGAATACGTCAAAAAGGACAAACCCAATCTGATATCAAACAAAAGACAGGAAAACTCTGAGCCAAGAGATTAAGACAAGCAGGCTGCTGGCCTACTGTGCCTACTCTTGAATGACTCAAAGAAAATAACACATTGAGGTCTACATCTAGGAAGGTCAAACAAAATTTTAAAGTAGCCTGAGATTGGACTTGAAGCCTTATCTACAAAGATACGCTTCTTTGCCACTACAGGCAAATAAGAAAAAAAAATTTAACAAATCCAGAAGAAAAATAACAAGAGAAAAATACTAAAACAGTGATAGATAGACTGTGCTAACTGAAAATATACATTCTTCGGTAGCAGGCTGACCTAGTTTAGCTTCTTGAACAACAAAACAAAAACCCTCTACGACATCTGCTTTGCGGCTTTGAGGCCCTGTGGTAGACTCTTGGGTTCATCACCCGGCAGAGACGGCACAAAGTTGAGTCATGTAAAGGGCTCTTTACTCACCTTTTCCCACTCCATTCGGGTATAATAAATTATCTATGCATACCTGGCAGTCGACAGTGCTGTCTCTGTCCGGGAAAATTGTTCTAGGGCCTAGAAGACAGCGTGTCCGTTTTGTGCTATTTGTTTCATGTTCCTATTGACTTTGGTCACCTTTGAAAGAGTTTTAGCATGTTTAGTAGATATTGCGCTGTCAAAAGATCACAAAGCTTTCATACGCATATCTATAATAGAAAACAAAGGTGTTATTTACGTAGACAGTTTCTTCATCCTTTTGATTGCTTGGGAGGACGGACGGCAGACCCGGCACTCCTCCATTGGACTCCATGCTGAGATATTCACCAAATTATTCTGGTCACTTTTGCCCCCCCCTCTCTCTCTCTCTCTCCCTCTCCCTCTCTCTCCCTCTCTCTCTACCTCTCTCTCTCCCTCTCTCTCTCCTTCTCTCTCTCCCTCTCTCTCCCTCTCTCT
>JAUEKY010078405.1:0-10814 GCA_031833965.1 Scyllaea pelagica
CACATCTCATATATACACACATCTCATACACTTGACCAGGTGGCATTTCATGGACTCTTTGGTGCTTGTGTTTGCTGTATCATGGACTTAAGTGAGAGCTTTGGTGTTGCTGACCTCTTTAGTGGACGCTGGTAAACTTGCCCCGCAGCCTGGTGGTGTTGAGGAAAATTGAGTATAGATGGCTGTGACCGGTTCAGTAACCGCGAGTGGTTAAGCGTCCACCTCGTAACTGGTAGATGGCAGGTTCGACCCCACGCATCAATATGATACCTAAGTCGTAAATATCGGGTTTTAGCAGCTGCCTGCCGGCGTTCGGCGTTATGGGAACAGTGCGAACACTGGTTGGCCCGGAGTTAAATCATAACGTTAAACGTTTATTTTTTAAATGGATGGTTGTTGGTTTTTAAGAATTTCTACCGCCAAGTCTTAACGGCGTCCTTGGCTTAAGTGGTAAAGAGCGTCCGCCTCAGAATCGGTTGGTCGTAGGTTTGATCCCAAGTTGCGACAGACCAAAGTCGTGAAAATTTGTTATTTAGCAGCTGCCCACCTGACGTTCGGTATCATGAGACTAGTGTTAATACATTCCCTTTGATCGACACACATTAACTTTAAAAGAGCTTCAAATATTTTAAGCTTAAAAAAAGTTTTACTCCCATCCATTCATGGAGTTTTGTTTTTATCGTTGAACGCAATAACTTGAACATTGCTCTCCCATTGCCATAATTTTGCATCCAAGATTCAGATATGATAATGACGCAGTGCTCCTCAATGAACAAGCCCGGGAATCCTGCAGTATTTGTTGTTATCCGTGTTGGTAAACATTCAGGCTCTGGTTGTTTGTAGAGGTGTGTAACGTTGAATAATTCAGTGTGTTGAGATAATAGCCTTTTGTTTACAAACAATATCCTATGCATTTTGCTTTTGCCCTGTTGTGTTGCTGCTGTTGTTGCTGTTGTTGCTGCTGTTTTTGATGTTGCTGCTGCTGTAAATGTAGCCGTCGGGTGGCCAGGTATTTCAATCTGTCAAACATGATTTTATTGAGGCTTGGCTGATTGGTTTCTTCGTTGGGGACAGCGCTTTGTGTATGAATAAATGAATACTATAACTTTGATCATTTGATGAGTGAGTGAAGAAGATAAGTATGAAAAAAAAAACGTGATATAAAAAACCGGCACTCTTGGCTCAAGTGTCTTAGCTTCCGCCTCTGAACCGGCAGTTCGTGGGTTCGATCCCATGCCTTGACAAGTCGTAAAGTTCAGTTTGAGCGGCTGCCTGCCTGGGGCATGGTGTGACTGGAACAGTTCTAAGACTGGTTAGTCCGGTATTGGTGTAATGTGTCTGGGTGGGATATTCTTGTTGAGTTATCTGTTTATCTCCGTGTGGCAGCACGTTAACATGTCCGGGTGCTCGGTCGATGGTCTAACCTTTCAAGTGTTGAAACAGGCTTTAACCTCAACGTTATTTGGGTATATGATATGATGTTATACGCACGTTCCATCACACGCAGTTATCCTGACTGTAATTGTTAAGAACAACATAATTATTCTTAGTCATGCTCGGAGGGGATCGAGCTGAAATCACACTCAATATTATGTGACCCCACAAACATAGAACACCTTTTTATGATGAAGTGAAAGAGTATGGCGAAGAGGGAGAAAGAAAAAAAGAGTTGAGAGAGAGATAGGGAGAGAGAGAGAGAGAGAGAGAGAGAGAGAGAGAGAGAGAGAGAGAGAGAGTGTGTGTGTGTGTGTGGGTGTGAGAGAGAGAGAGAGAGAGAGAGAGAGAGAGAGAGAGAGAGAGAGATGCTATCAGAAATTATTTTATTGTGCTTATTTCGTATTTTACCCCCCCCCCTTTTTTTTTATATTATTTATTGCATCAAAACCCCATTTCCACTATTTTGGGTTTGCTTATTCTACTGCTATCTTCGGAAAGGAGGTGGATAGAAATAGAGTGGATAATAGATAGGCCTATTTTCTATTGCAACAGACGCTACACAATAGCTTTCTTTTTTCCTGCTGATAGATTGAGTAACTAGACATCTTGTAATGTATCTGATTAAAATTATTAAAGCATCCAAAAACAAAATGCCGTACTATATTCTGTTCGTCAAACAGAAGAATTAAAGATGGTTTTAGTTCGTTAAACCACAGAAATAAGAATGATAAGGTTAAGCAATAATGAGAGAGTAGGGCAGGCAGGAAAGAGAGGGATGAAAAGAGAGAGAGAGAGAGAGAGAGAGAGAGAGAGAGAGAGAGAGAGAGAGAGAGATAACAGCCAGACAGACAGAAAGAAAGACATACAGATAGGCAGACAGAAAGAGAGATAGACGGGGCTGAAAGAATATCAAAGAAAAAATACATTCACGATTTGAAACTATCTGCCCTGCCATGGTTTGCTTTCCAAGTTACATTCCGTTCTTGATTTTACTGGTCCCCATGCTGAGAACGAAAAATATTAAGATAAACTTCATTCTAATTTTAGTCTTTGTACAAACTATGTCCAACGTTTTTTTACCGTTGGCCAGCGCTGAGGTTCAAACCTAGCGATAGTGTACTAAATACCCCAGTATACAAACAGATCAAACAGGGACTTTAATTGTGCGTTAACACTGAGGTGATTACAATTTGCGATAAAAAAGACTGAAAGCAATAAACACAATAGGAATCATATTAGTGTAAGGATCCATACAAAACAATGGATATTGAATAAATTCATAACAGATGTGTTTCTGTATCATTTGTTGTAGGTTAGCATACACGGACTAAGAAAAATCTATTTGTGTTGGAAAAAAACAATTACATTGGTTACCGATTTTCAATAAAGCATCTATTGGTGTTAGCGATCAAGAACGGAAAGCAACTAAAGATGGTACCAGTTTTGTTTTCACGATATAAGTTATCAATATCAACATTATTCAAACTTTCCAAAAGCAGAAAACAAAATAATTTTTAGGGTGGGATAAAAGTAAGTATTACATGTCTTGAATCCCGAAAAATATTCCTGCTCACAATGTCCTCTTTTTTCTCCTCCTCATTTCTCTCCCCCCCCCTCCTTCCCTCCTCCGCATCCTCCTCCTCTTCTCCAAGATAGATTGAAGTGAGGCTTTGTGTTCTATATGTAGACTCTCGGGCTTGTAATCGTAAGATTGCCGGTCCGATTTCCGTCCTAAACGGTCAAAAGTTAAGTCTTTGGAAAAGGGGTTTTTACTGTGGTTTAGTGATTTGAAGGCGCCTCCGTTCTAGGGATAGAGTAATACATTTTAATTGAGATGATATGCTAGGATCTTGATGTAAACCATCTCTGTAATGTCACTTTCCAAGGAATGTTTTTTTTTCAATTGTAAATCATTCCTTTTTAATCTTGTCCTGTCTTGTGATTGTTGGATCTATCACTTTCTTTACTCATTACTATCAATCTTACTTTTTCCCATCTGGCGCTGACATGGCCTAAATTGTGCCGATAGGGCTGTAAAACCCACAAGAAAGAAAACCCTCAAGAAATTCTATAAACTGGTGTAAAAAGATCAATACATCCATTGGATTTTACTAAAAAAAATGTATAGCTGGGGGAGGGGATTTTAGTTCAACACATCCGTTGTGATTTTAGTGACTTTGTGTTAGCGCCGTTTCCGTTCCAAAGAAAAAGATCAACACAAGTGAAAATCAGCTCATCCTACGTCAACACAATGAAGTCCACTGTAGTTTGGAGTTGACCTCATCCTTGAATTTGGATCTGATGATTTTGTCTTGGGGGGACACAGTGGCTCAGTGGTCATGGCTCTGGGCCTGGTACTGAAAATGAAAACAAAGTGACTCTGGTTCGAGTCTGTCTGAGGAATAAAAATCACTAAAACCCCAAGAAAAACCCTGTATGCCACTCCCAGGATCCCTACAACATCGGTAGGTGGGATCTAGAGCCTAGTCCTAAAGGAGACGGATTATAAACCCGGAGGTCTCGTGTGCACGTTGCACATGTTAAAGAACCCTTGGCAGTTGGAAATCAAAAATAGCTGGCTGCAAGGCTGCGTTCCAGGCAAAAATTGAAATCCTACCACAAACAACAAAAGATCACAGTGGGCTGATCACCCGCTTGACATGAACCAGAGACATTCTGTCTCAATAAGAGTCGGCCCTACACTGTAATGGTACAAGGGTCCTGGATAATGAAATGATGATGAAATGAAATGATATTGTCTTGCTTTGATCTTTGGGTGTCTCTGATCATTCCCATTGTTACATGCTTTTCTTTTAAATTTGAATAAGATATGACTTGATCCAATTCATATGAAACTTAATGAGTCTGAAGGGCTTGTATAATTATCAGTATGAGCTGAGTGAGAAATTCTATAGAAAGGTCTAATTTTAGACAGCACTGGAGCAGAAACAGATTTGTAGACATCTCTGTCAGCCACAGTCAGTCAATTGAGAATGTTGAATCTTTCACTTAAATGATTCAAGTAGAAAATGTGTGTCAGCTTTTTTTATGGTTGAAATTATTTTCTGCAGAAGACCAGAATTTTTTTTCAATTCTTCATTAACATCCCTGATTTAAAGATAGATTATCAAGAGATGCATAGTCAGATGCACACAAAACAAACTCTGCGTCCATTATAGCTGTAGGTGGAAAGTTTTGCTTTGTTATTTTCAAATGTTTGTTTATCAATTATCTAATTCCAATGCCTTGGAAGTAGATTTGTGGAAAGGTTTTGTTCATTGTTCATCTATTCTTATTTTATCTGTGCATTTGACTCAATACTGTAATAAAACCAAGTGTCATTGTTCAACTATTAGTTATCAAGCTGCCCCTCCCAGGGTCTGGGAGTGTTCTATCAACACACTTCATTCCAATGCTCCAAGCAGAAAGAGGACGAGGGAGATGGATAGGAGGGAAGAGAGAATCGGGGGGGGGGGGGGTTTGTACAAAGAGTGCATTGGCTGGCTGTGTGTCATTCATGCAAATTCGGCCTGTTACATCTTGAATGAATTTCAAGGATGGTACTCTTCCAGCCATGGTATTTACTAAACATACCACAATACACCCGGTTGAGTATCATGCACAGAGCCGGTTGAAGGTGTAGATCAATGTGGCATTGGACTGTTTTGATCAATCCTAAGCATAGCATGTACCTAGTAGTTTTTTGTTTTTGTTTTGTTATCAGATCCCTTTAGTACCGCTCAAAAGCAGTGTAGGGACCCAACATAATGTGTGATACCAGAATGTGACAAAAGTATAAGCACAACCTGATATCAAGCCAAAGTCAGAAAAAGCTCTGAGTCATGTAGTAGTTATGTGGCTTTTTTTTGCGACCTTCCGTCTTTGAGTCCTTTTCATATTCAATTACATACAGTATCATACAATATCATTATACTTCATTTATGATAATTCAATAACCCTACACATGATTTTGAACGTTGAAAACACCATCAAAATTGAAATTGTTAAATCACACATTTTTTTGCAATCACGACAAACCAACAAAGGGAAACGTCTTCTTTTTTTTTATCTTTGAAACTATTTTACCTTGATGTGTAAGGTTACTTGTTATGAACAAACTTTCGCTACTGATCTCTATCTAGAGTCTTCCTTTTAGCTTCAATGAATATACAACCTCTCTTTTCTTCTATTTCTGATATTGTTTCCTGCCATAATTTCTTTTGTCTACTTCTAGGCAATTTGCCTTGTGGCTTACATTCTAGAATATGTTTTGGAATTCTATTATTGTCAATTCTATTAAGATGTCCAACCACCTCATTTTGTTCTTTTCAGCTTTACTTGAAATAGTTTTTACTTGGTCTTGAATATTATTTCTAATTCTACCTCTTTAACTTTTTGTCTTACTTATTGATTGTCCAAGGAATTTCATTTCAGCAGCCTGTAATTCACTTTTGTTTTTGCAATATATATTCCATGATTCACTTCGATGTGTTAGGGTTGGACAATATACTGAGTTAACCATAGCTATTTTTGATCTACTTGTTTGTTCTTTTTTACCAATGAAGCTCTGCCTAGCTGACTATAGATTATTGTTGCCTTTGCTATCCTCTGGTTCATTCAATCTTTTAAGCTACAGTTTGATTATACTATGTATTATCGTATTTAGGAAACAACTTAAGAGCTTGTATTCTGGAAATCTCCAGATAATGTCTACTTTGGACTGAAGCATGTGCTTCAGCTTCAAGCACACTAGGCCTCCTCCCGATGACCGGGCCTAAAGCCAGCATGTACTGTATATGATGGAATGAATTAGTTAAAAAGGATGGCATCATAGATTATTGGATGAGTATAACTTATAGGTTCATCATAACTTAAAAATTAAAGATAAAGACTTCAACACAATGGAACAAAGCATACAAAAGATGAGGTTCTAATACAAAATTTGAATGAAGTATAGTTTATCATTGAATGTTTCTGTCCCCAGATTGTTGCAGAAGCCGGCCACCACGTTCATGCCGATAATGCCCGTGCCTTCAACTGCATCGTTCAGCAAGTCACGGACGCAGTGGACCAAGGGACACAACCAGTTATAACGTTATAAAACATCAAGTAGCTTTCTACCATTGATGATGTTTACAGCTGTAAAAAAAATTGAATAATATTGCATGACAATTTCAGGAAGTGAGTTTTGAGTGTAAAAAGAATGGAGGACTGAAGTTGCGTCTTCTGTTGGTGTTCTGTGTGGTTGAATCTTCTAGTGATATATAGATGTCTTCTAATGATATATCATACACGTCTTCATTCTCCACAAAGACGGTCCAACTGTTTCAGTAATCACCGAGTTGCGATATTTTTACTTTCCATTGCTTTGTACTGAAACATAGATTAAGAAAATACAACATTAAGTTGATATGGAAAAACTCAGATACACTGAAACCTTGTTATAGTTATGCTGCCCCACTTCCCCCCTTACCCCCTTCCCCCCGAATAGCTAGCCAGGTAATCATAGGTGGGGTTGTTGCTAGCACAACACCTCATCCCTCTCACCTGTTGCAGCTTGCGGTCAGCTAGTGCTATGCTGGATCTATTCCAAGACCCAGTTTCCACCCCGTGTTTACATTGAAAAGGACTCGCTCCAATATCTGGCAACGCCGCTCAAACACTGATCGTTTAGGGGAAAGATAAATGGAAAGAAGCCAGAAGACGCATCTTCCCCCCTTCCCCCCTTCCCCAGGGCTGTATCCTTGACAGTGCAAGGCGGTCAGTGCCAGCGTGAGCTGTTCAGTGTTGTGATAGCAATAGTGGCTGTGGTCAGCTTGTGTCCCTGCTGGTCAGTGTTGTGATAGTTACAGTGGCTGTGGTCAGCTTGTGTCCCTGCTGGTCAGTGTTGTGACAGTTACAGTGGCTGTGGTCAGCTCGTGTCCCTGCTAGTCAGCATGTGTCACCTATGTCCTCCACACTTTGTTACTTAGAGTTAGAGCACCCCCCCCTCCCCCCAACCCAAATGCAAATTGGTCCTTGACCACACCAAGTGCCCTTTTCTCAATTTCACCTCAGTGACTCGACACCTGCCTGGGGAAACTGTTTCACACACAAGCTTTGGCTATATTGTATTTGACCTGTGACCTTTTCAGCTGCCTTACGGGATAGAAGGGCCTTGGTATTGATATGGTTTTGTCAATGATCTCAAAAATTTTCTGCATCAATTTGGCTTTTATGTGGATCCTGCTGTGAATTTTTCATGATTACATAAAAACACCTAAACGTAAAAAAGCCCTTAGCCTAAAACAATCAAAGTATTTGTTTGGCTGCTTATCAACTCTTGATTCAAAAACCATCAGGCCTGCAAATTCTCAGCCTATAGGCTGATTTCAGACTTTCAAGTTACTTTCAATTTCATGCTTTTATTTCTTTTCTTTCCCTGAAATACAATAACACAGCACCGCTCAGTCCGAAACTCTACCAGTTGAATCAATGGATTTGGGAATTCCCGAATTGTGTAATTTTCCCATTTTCGGATTTTACCTTTGATGATCACGTGACATACTACTCGCCCATGCATACGGCCCCCGTGAACTGTGAACCCATTGCTGTTCACACCAAAGATTAAAAAATACTCTTCAAAGTTCAAGGGAAGGGAAATAACTCTTTGGAATCTGGCATCACTCATTAAGTAAATTAATTTGCTAGGTTTCTGATACGCCCAAAAAATATAACAAGAATAATTCTAAGTGGAATAATGACTGAAATTTTTATATTATATATGATTTGTAAGTATTTATTGATCTAATACGGATGTTTGGCCTGCTAAAGTGCCTCCGTCGTAACGGGAACTCGACGGCACGACACCTACACAGTTTGCGTTTATATCTAGCTCAACGACGATGCCTGATTCGAGGTTCGTTTTGTAGATTTTGCTTGCATCTTCCATGGATTGATTGTGATGATGGCTGATTCCTCAAATAATGTGTGTATCTAGTCGCCGCATTGCTAAAAATGGGAACTTTCCGGGCTGAATTTTGACTAAAATCTCAAATGCCGTAGCATCATTACCAGAACGAATAAAAAGGTTCGGCAAAAAGCTTTTTATCTTCCTCTACTACCGCCTTATGGTTAGAAGCAACGTGCTCATTGCATTTTTTTGTTATACGGATTTTAAAACCACGGGTGCCAAGCGGGAAATATCGGGCGATCTGAACTTCTGAGGACAGATTTTTTCCGGGCAATCTCAATCTCAGGTGATTTGAACAGCAATGGGTTAAAAGATAATCATGCTTTGCTTTCTACATTAAGATTTAAGTTCACCTTGGTCTGAAAATGTCATCAGACCCTCTTTATCTTTGTTAATCAATATTGTCAGCCCAAAGAGTATTGGATTTAGATTATACAAAGAGAGATTGCATGAAACTTGATCCAAGTCGTCGTGTCAAATCCACATTATGCAAATGATTTAAAAAACGAGCCTGCTGTGTTGTGATTTATTCTCTATTTTTGGTTTGCTGATTTTGTTAAGAGAAGTAAGAACCATACCTCTGCTACTCTTTGTGAACGATTTTGATTTGCATTTGTAAATTTTGTCAACATGTTCAGGTTGTTCTTTGATCGAAATTGCTAGGGCGACAACAAATTTTGATGATGTTTGTTGGAGAAAAAATTTTAAGACTGACAATGGCCTCGACCAGGCATGTTGTTATCAGGGGTTGCTTATAAATTAAGAAGAAAAGCCAAGATAAAGAGGTATGTTGAAACACAAAGTCCCCTTCTTACTAGTAGTACTTGTTAAGCTTATATTATATGTTCTGTAAATATCATCTTTTGGCTGTGAATTCCTTTACTCCCAAGTTTTACGGTAGGAAGGAATGTGTTTCTGTTATGCCTGAATTGAATCTAATGTGTGTTTTGCCCCTTGTTGTTGTGTGAGTTTCTGAGTTACATCAGTTTTCAGTAGAGCAAAAAAATTTTAGACTATTTTCTTAAATGTAATTTACAGGCCTGATAACTACTATGTGTTTCTGATTCTAGACCATAATATGTTGGAACCAAAATAAAATCTCCGGTCACTTCAATTTTGGTTAACACATAATCCACTGTATTTCCATTCAATCTAAATCTGTGACATGAATTTTGATGTTCTAAGACTTTCACTTACTCGCAAGTGGAAATATTTCATTTTCAAATTGCGTAAATGTTTATATGTTCACTTTGAATTGAAATTTGATATGATGATTATGTTTGTAGTTTTTAAATCTGTAAGCTACACATGCCACTTGCCTTTCTCATCCGATCATGGGCTTGTTGGTACGACCACAGGGAAAGTATCATCCGATCATGGGCTTGTTGGTACGACCACAGGGAAAGTATCATCCGATCATGGGGTTGTTGGTATGACCACCGGGAAAGTATCATCCGATCATGGGGTTGTTGGTATGACCACAGGGAAAGTATCATCCGATCATGGGGTTGTTGGTATGACCACCGGGAAAGTATCATCCGATCATGGGCTTGCTGGTACGACCACAGGGAAAGTATCATCTGATCATGGGGTTGTTGGTATGACCACAGGGAAAGTATTGCAGCATGAGCAGAAATCTGTCGATGACATATGCATTCCGTTCTTCCTAAGCGTGCTCTAGCAGATTGGGTTACGGCACCAAAGCATGTCATCTCCTTATCTGTGATTGCTTGTTGAGGATTTTATAGTTTTTGATGCTTCTGACTTCTAAGGTCGTCTCAGATGAAGGACAAAAGTAGGCCTTATCCACTAGCGTTACCCTCCGCCCGCTATTATGCAGGTATGGCTTGTTTAAATCAAACTGAACTCCGAAAACACAGAGGAGTATGTAGACTACAGGCCCAACACCACAATGACACCTATAGCTTTTTTATTTATTGTCTTCAATGAGTTTTTTATCATTTTGCTGCCACGAAAAATGATATAGTATTTTGATTATTGTAGAATTCAGAATGCCACAAGAATCTGAATTGAACTACATCACCCAAAATGAGGACATGCTTGTCCAATGGACACCTTTCATTTCAGTGCCGGTGCCATGACCACTAAGCCACAAAGTACTTAAAGCCTGTCCAGATTCCACACTGCAGATTTGAATTGTTGTCCTATTTATTTTCATTTTTTTCCAGACTTGCTTTCATTGCTATGGATAAACCATTCTCGGTGCTCAATATTAAATGCTAATTATCAACACATTTAATGTTAATATTGATACTATAATGTTATTGTTATTGATTTGTATCTAATCAAGTTGTTATTGATTTGTATCTCATTTCGTTTCATTATCTAGTACCCTTTTACCATTACAGTGTAGGGCCGACTCTGATAGAGACGGAATTTCTCTGGATCATGCCATTAAGCCAAG
>JAUEKY010078627.1:0-10812 GCA_031833965.1 Scyllaea pelagica
CTCTCTCTCTCCCACCCTCTCCCCCCCCCCCCCCAACACACACACACACACTAAAGTACAATTCTACTGCCTGTGTTTAGTCTTCCGCTTCACCCAAAGAATACTTTAATCAAATTATTTTCTAACTCTTAAGTCCCCTTTGATGATCTCTTTTTTTTCCCCACAATCTTAGGTTGACTGATATCATCTTTTTGCCCTGAATCTAGGTATAGTTCTAGTATCTTCTCACATTCAAAGCTTCATGTATACTTTATCTCTTTACCTGACATTGAAAAATGCTTTTATCATTTTACCTCATACGTAAGTAAACTTCTGTTATATTTTTACCTGATATGAATTTGTTTTGCTTGATAACGGAAAACATAAGTATATTAACATCACGATAGAGTCCAGGATATGGCATAGATTACTAGATAAGAGAGCAGCAAGGAATGGCTACTTGACACAACAGCCTAAACCCAAGGCTTCACTCGCAGCTTAGCTCTTTTTTTTACAGGTTGATGGTTGGGGCCACAACCTAGAACCTAACTGAAACCTTTGCAACACCGCTAGGGATGTGCTGGAGGTGAATCCATAATGCTAGTGGAAAAAACTTGAAACATTTCTTCCTTGCAAAGCTAAGTTGATAAACTCACAATGAAAATGAATGAAAGTGTTGTATACAGTCCTACGCCTTCTTGCATTCCTTGACGTCACAGATCCCACGTCTCATAGCAGATGTTCTTTTTTTTCCAGAATTCATGTATTCATCAATTCATGAACTCCTTGTACAAATAACTCTGTCACAGCAAGGACATAGGAAACGTGTTATACTGTGTCTTATTCCATCCAGGTAGTAGAATTCTGTTGGAAATGTGTTCTGCTGTGTCTCATTCCATCCCCCCTAGCAGAATTCCGATAGAAACATACATGTTACGCTGTGTCTCAGTCCACCCCCCCCCCCCCCTGCAGAATTCCGCTTAATTTTGATAGCTGCACAGATTGCCCGGCGTCTCTCCTACCTTTGAGACCATCTCTGCCAGGCAAGCCGGACTCTCCAGGCAGACCAGACTCCCCAATCTCTCCTTGCAAACCGGGCTCTCCCTTGGGTCCGACGATGTCAACGCCTCGTCCTGGTTCGCCAGGGTAACCACTGTCTCCCACATCTCCGGGGAAACCTCTCAGTCCAGGACGACCTCGCAAGCCAGGATTTCCAGGTTCACCTATCGGAAAAATGTGACAAATATGAAGTGTTTCAAAATTTACATTCATCAACTGAAGGATTGTTCACACATTGACAAGGGGATAAGTCTGAAGATTAAATGTGATAAAGAAGGAAACTTTGATAAAGTTTTAACTTCCTTGGAAAAACCTTTTTTTCTTTATCGTTGAACCTATTTTACCTTGCCGCGCAAGGTCTGAAAAAAGCCTAATTTTTAAAAACAGACATAGAGCCTCTGTCTCATAAAGCCTGTTTCTTTTCAGACCTGTGCCAAACAACTGTTTTTTAGTCAGACTTATTGGGCCACTGGTACACTGCAAGACTTTGGAGACTTTGGCAATCAACCAGAAATAAGTGGGTAACAAAACAGGAGGAAACCTGGAAAATTCAAGACAGCAAAAAGGAGAGCCATTTGTGAATGAAAAAAAATGTTTGTCTTGGAAAGGGAACTAAAAAGTCTCATTTGTTTTTCATTTGCTATAGCACACCTTTCTAGACATGTTTTTTTTTCTTCCCAGCTGTTCCTCCTGATTGCTTCAAGGTCAACTTTTAAAGATATTTTAAACAGTTGTTTCAACACACTGCTAGCACTTACCTCGATCCCCGATGACGTCTTCTCCTGGGGCTCCGGGCATACCGGGATCTCCCTCGGCACCGTCGTAACCCTGGGCTCCGTCACCTCCTTGCTCTCCGTCAAGGCCTGAAAGGAGGAGAAAAAACAATAAAACCATCCAGGGAGTTGACTGAGTCCTGTGATCTTCCGGTAAAATCGCTTCACATCTCACTTCAGGCAGATCCCCCGACACTGACTATTCCATCTAGAGAGATCATGCAAGCCTGACGTCGTGGCATGGTTGACTCCCTTGTACTCCTTCACCCGCAAACACTGGTGCGAATCAACTGGTATTATAATGGTAAATATCTTTTATGGCCAGTGGCATAAGTCTCATTTTGCTCTGATAAAAACTTATGTTTTGATAATAATAAGAATGGTCTCTTATATAGGGCCCAGACTTACACATAGACGTGCTCAGGCTTGCTTTACAAAGCAAAAGAAGTGCATACAATGGCATCATCACAGAAGTAGAAACATGTAAAAGGGAGTTCTCATAAAATCTGACATATATGCACAATAAAAAATGAAAGTAAACTTAAACTAGCCACTCAATCAACTTCATAGCTCAATCGGAAATCTATCAACATTATGTCGGGTCAGCTGCATTCATTTTTGTCCCTGTTACTGACAGGTCTGAAGAAGATAATTTATCGGATATTTCTGACTTGGAATGAAATTTTAGATTTTATTTTACAACGGTGATAATCAATAATAAGGAAACTTTATCTATCTACATTTTTTCATTATCATTTTCATCCTAGCTTGATTTCTGTCGCTGAATAGTTGCTTGATTAATTTTAAAAGTCCTGCAAATTTTGGCTAATGAGACATTTTCTTTAGGTTTTGAGCTAGCTAATTCATACATGTTTTTTTTTTCAATATGGCAAAATTATACCTAGCGGAGGTCAGGGGCATACAAAGATATAGAAACACCCTCACATTTTTAGACTTAGTGGAGTTTTAAATACATTTATTCCCAAGATTAAAATGACCTAGAAATAATACAACTACAATAAACTCCAGATATTTTTTACATTCTTCATATCCAATAACCTTTGTTTTCTAACCTCTCTTTAGGAATTCATATTTCAGAAAAAACAGAGAAGCAATCATTGCTGTCAACTGAAAACTTTGATTATATGCTGCATAGATCAATATATAATCTACATAATATGTTATACAAAGATTGCTTGATCACTGGATTTAAAATAAATTTTTGAATAAGAGCAAAAATCCCAGTCCACAAGGCATGGAAATAAAAAAAGAGCTCAGTCTCAAATGAGCGAAGAGATTTAGATTCATAATGACTCATGCAAATTGATAAGTGCTTGAAATACCATGATGACCCGACATGACACAAAATGCGGAAGAGTAGGTATCCACTTTTCCCTCTCAATTTTGTCATTTATATTAAATCAAAACTCTGATTCTATTGCTAATTTGTTTTTCTTTCACATGAAATGCCAGAATGACCTTGCTCAATAATAATAAATTGAGTCTAATACATCTATCACTAAACAACCATCAGCAAGAGAAAACTTCCAACATGGGCAAGACGGAAGGGAGCTAGATGTACTGACCGCTGTCTCCGGTGTCTCCCTTGATGGACAAGCCAGGCTCTCCCCTGGGGCCGGGCTCACCCTGACGTCCAGGCAGCCCCTGGTCTCCCCGGAAGCCTGGACGGCCAATCTCACCGTTGAATCCTGGGACAGGAAGACGAAGGGTGTATTAGAACAGGGGCATCACAAAAAAAAGTTACATAAATGCTTTGACACAGACAACGAGTAGCTGTTTTCCCTGCGTTTCAATGGAAAGCTTGCTACAATCAATGGAGGCCTTTCCTAAGAGGACCAAGATTAGGACATCATCTGGTGAGCAGTATATAAGTAATTAGACAATTCTATGAAATTACACTAAATAACCGGCGCTGACATGGCCTAAATTGTGCCGATAGCGCCGTAAAACCCTAAGGAAACAAAACAAAGAAAAAACACTAAATAAGTATTCATACAATTGTACTACACTACAGTAAATAAGTAATTATTTAATTCTATGAAACTTCACTAAATAAGTTACCATAAATTGTACTACACTACAGTAAATAAGTAATTATTTAATTCTATGCAACTACACTAAATAAGTTATCATACAACTCTACTTAACAGCAGTAAAAGAGTCATTATGCAATTCCATCAAACCACGTTAAAAAAAAGGTAGTGCACTCGTGTGAAGCTACACTAAGCAAGTAATGCAATTGTGTGAAACTACACTAAGGATGTAATGTAATTGTGTGAAACTACACGAAGCAAGTAATGTAATTGTGTGAAACTACACTAAGAAAGTAATTTAATTGTGTGAAACTACACAAAGCAAGTAATGTAATTGTGTGAAACTACACGAAGCAAGTAATGTTATTGTGTGAAACTACACGAAGCAAGTATTGTAATTGTGTGAAACTACCCTAAGCAAGTAATGTAATTGTGTAAAACTACACGAAGCAAGTATTGTAATTATGTGAAACTACACTAAGCAAGTAATGTTATTGTGTGAAACTACACGAAGCAAGTAATGTAATTGTGTGAAACTACCCTAAGCAAGTAATGTAATTGTGTGAAGCCACACAAAGGAAGTAATGTAATTGTGTGAAACTACCCTAAGCAAGTAATGTAATTGTGTGAAACTAAGTCAGAAGAGTACAAGCTGCTTTTCTCATCACCTGACATGTTTTTTACATTCTGACCATAACTCAAGTAACGTAAAATTCCCCAAGGTACTGAATTTGCATCAGATGAAATTATTTGCATGGACGATATAAATGTTTACAATATTATTCAAGCTGTTTGCTTTGGATTGTCTCATTTTCTTATTTCAACATTTTAAGTAAATATCTTTGATGATTCACATGGTGAGAAATTTTCTATTTTCCAACTTTCCCTAACATCACAAAAACCCCAGAAGTTTTGATTTTACCAGGACAAAACAAAGAAGTACCCTCCCTTTTTCTCATTGAAAATAAAACAAGAAAAAAAATTATGATAATAAAACTATCACCTTCTGTCGTTGAAGAAACTCAGTTATGACAGGAATTTTTGGTCAGGAAAATTAAACGGGTAGGACATAAATGACAAAACTAGAAATATAAATAGGCTAGAGTCAGTGCTGGACCTCATACAGGGCAGACCATCTGTCCCTGGGATTCCAAGAACCAACAACCCACCTGGCCGGCCAGAGAATCCCCTGTCTCCAGGACTGCCGTCCCTTCCCCTAGGGCCGGGGGCTCCCTTCTCCCCCTCCAAGTATTCTCCTGGTGGACCCTGGACAAGACAAGTGGAAGATGAAAACATCATCAGCACCAGAGGAGAGCTCAGTGCCTTTGCTGTAGACACAGACAGACATTGGGCCAGCAGTCATCTCACTCCAGACTGGTTTACTAGCTTGATCATAGTCACTTTTGGTTTATCAATAGATTCATGTTATATCTATTAAAATGCAAGATGCACTAAACACCAGTTGAGAACTTAAATTGTTTTACGAAACACCTTATCAAAAATGGAATGCAAGAAAACAAAACTTTTTCCTCCCTCTGATTCCGGCCCTATCATTTAGAGTAGGGTTCATTTTGATATAAATAGAACACTGAAGACCATGAGAGGACAACGACTGTCAGTGACCATCTCATGAGCAGCAAGTAATAAGTTGTGCTTTTCAAGTTTGTGAGCATATCTTTAATGGAATCTTTAAAGAGTTTGCGCTGCAGGACAACTCTGGCACTGTGTAAATGGACATCATCATCATCATCATAATTATCATTATCATTACTTGTATCTTAGATGCAATTCTTATCTTCATTGTTGTTGTTGCTAATCCAGAAGCCTTTGAGCTTTCGCTCTACGACTCAATGCCATGTAGTAGTAGGTTGAGGTCTTTTGAAGTTGCATTCTTATCTTCATTACTGTTTTCAAAGTTTTAAAAATGTATGTCGGTATGAAAGCTGCTCATGATTTGATGTAGACAAAGATGTGATGTGCCCGGATTCCTCAATGCAGAAACAAAGGGTGTAACCGCACACTATAAATAGATATTATAATCATTATCATAAAAACTCAACAAGAGTCTATATGAAATTCTTTTACCCACTGATAAATGAATCAATCTTCCAAGGGAATTAAAATCATATCTCTTGTAGTAGCATTTTGAGGAAAATCAAAGTTCAATTCTTTTAAATATATTTACGACATTGGATTTCCATTTTAAAAAGAAAGCCCAACCAAAAAAAAAACAACTAACAAAATAAGATAATAAAGGTGTATGAAGAAGCTTCTAAACTGCTAAACAAATTCTATTCAAATACATTTTTTGCGTTGGTTATTAGATATTTGCTTGTTTGTTTTGCCATGCACAGGCTCAAACAATCAACATCTTGTTATGAATTTGCCAGCCTAGACTCTTGCTCCACAAAGATCTTATAGAATCAAATAAATTCTGAGTGTGGGTAGAAAATGAAAAGAGACTTACTCGTTCTCCTTGAGGACCTCTGCCTCCCCTGAATCCAGGCTCACCAATTGATCCCTGAAATAGATTTCGTAGTTTTGGTAAGGTTGTCAATAAACATTTCTTTTATTTGTGACAAACGACACAAACTGTTCAAGGAAGACTAACAATCCAGACAGGAACATGTGAAATTCTGATGAATCAAAACAGGCCTGTCATTGTGTAGCATTGCAGCGTGCAGCAATATTACTGGTGGCTTGTGGTCATCATCAGTGCACTGACAAACACCATGTGGTGTCATCTAATGCTATTTATATTCTGTCTTGTCAACATTGTTTTGTCTAAATACAAAATAAAATAAAGTAACCCCCTAGATGATACTTTTATATACAGCAACATTTCCATATTCATCAAATAGTGCCAATTGCCCTTTTTAATCCAACAGGGAAGTTCTTTCCTTCCCACACAGTGACACGCCACATCTACAAATAGTGAACCAATCTACACAGTCTGCCATCGTACATTACTTGCAGATGATTTTCTCTCTCCTGCTTGTGCACTCCTCTGTGCCCCTATGCACGGTGGGGTCAATTGGTAAAAAGGCAAGGTGGATTGATTACTTTGTTGCATAATGTGTCCCCTAAATTGAGACCGACAAGACAGAATGGAGAAATTCTCCCCCAGTTCTGCAAAGTGAGACCAGCTACTGTAGCAACTTGGGGAGCTGTAGAGTGTGTGTGAAACAACAGCATCAAGTTAAAAAGGGTAATATGGTGATGACCACTGTACTGTATTTCATCTTTTGAAACAAATATAAATGGAATGGATAACAATAAAATTCCAAAACAAATCCTAGAATGTAAGCCACAAGGCAAATGACCTAGAGGTAGACCTAAGAAACTATGGTAAGAAACACTATCAGAAATAGTTTAAAAGCGAGGTTGCAAATTCGTTGAAGCTAAAAAGAAGACTCTAGATAGAGATCAGTGGCGAAAGTTTGTTCATAACAGCTAACCTTACACCGAAAGGTAAAATAGGTTCAAGATAAAGAAAGAAATAAAGAAAATAAGAAATAGAAATTTAAAGTAAGCGATAGAAAGTAAGGGATCTCAAATTGCTTGATGTATCCAATCAAGCAAATCGTCACCTACTCAAAATATAAATGATTTTTAACAATGGCGATATCAGTGATATATACATGGTTGTATTTATGGTAATAGGTATATATGGATATATTCATGGTCGCAATTACATAAGGTTTATCAGTGGCCATACTCACATATTTTTGTATTCATAGGCTACACAGATATTTTTGTATACATATATGGTTGCGTTTGTAGTCTTATCTGCTAATAAATGTATCCATGTTTTATAGATAGAAACATTAATTTCCAGTTATCTTCATCACTGAAAGTCAAAGCCAGTCAAGGCTTCCAGGAACCCGCTTGACGGATTTGTTTCTCACCTTGACTCCGTCAACGCCAGATGCTCCGGAGTAACCCTTCTCTCCACTCATGCCCTTCCTGCCGTACTCTCCCTGTACTCCGTCTTTGCCACGTTTGCCCTGACGAAAACAAAAGATGACAAAATCATAATAATGAAGGACACCTGTGACTGATAACAGAAAGCAGAGTGTTAAAAATCAAATAATGATCTCTACACATCACAAAACTACAAATACTTCTGCCATTCCAAATAGGGTCAGCCTTAATGCATCCTATGAAATTGAGATCAAGATATGAGATGAGAAGCTAATTGTACAACCTGTCCTTTAAGAAATTTCCAGCTGTAATCTTATAAAACATGTTCTTAATTTGACAAAATATTAAAGTAACTAAAAATTTTTAAATAAATTTTCCCAAAATTAACTAGTTTCAATGCCTAATAAAATCTAAATTGATAGTTTACAAAGTAGCCCAAAACAGATGACTCACTCTGCGTCCTGGAGGACCTTGCATTCCGGGTGGGCCTTTCGTGCCAGGTTCACCGACTTCTCCCTGAATGAAAGATGAGATTTACATGTGTCCCATGATCAGAAACAAGGGATAAAATTGAAAGCAAAAGAAACGACAGCACAAAAAGGAATGATACAAGAGTCAAGCTTTTCCATTCCCTATTTGTGATCAAGGAATTGCATTAAATCAGTTCAACAACATGCTATCAATTCCAGCTCTTAGTATTGTTTGATGATATTGCACGGTACAAAGAATATGAAATACATAGAGGGAAGAAGAGGATGGATGGGAATAAAGCAGCAACAGAACAACAGATGAGCTGGACGAAGATTGTCAGGGGGCATGAGTAGGAACAGTTGTTGTCATCCACAACTGCAGTGCACTTTGGAAATTTTGTCATTCCAGAGGATTTATAAAAAAAAAAAAGACAAGACTGAAAAAAATTGATTTCCATCTAAATCTGGTTTCTGCAACAGACATATCAGACCTATATTGCATTATGCTCATTCAATTAAGAGTTGTGTATCCACAGTGTATTATTTCTTTGATTGGCATATCAGTCCAATGCAATGGTTTTTAAAAATCATCCTTTTTGGAAATGGTTTAAATGACAAATTATTTTGTACACAAAATAATCATGGGCTGAGATAATAAACTGAAACTTGCTGCCGACGCTGCGTTAGTTCTCATCCAAATATTTGTCCTCTGTCCAGCCCTATTTTGACAAATGCCTCATTTTCCATTTCACTTACAGTGCAATTTGATATGACTACAAACCCATTTTCAATTTTGTCAATTGATTTCCAAGTACAGCCAAATTTATCTTACATTCATGGTAGCCAAATCATCCCCAAAACATTTCGATCATTATTTACATGTGGTGTGAAATTCAAATAATGTATTATGCATTTTTTGTTTCCTTAGCAAAAATTACTAAAAGTGCATCTCCACAAATGGTGATGATAAAAGATATATAAAGCAAAGTAGCGGTTACAAAATGCAAATAAAGTTGAAAATTCAAATCATGCAGCAAGTGCTAGTCATGATGATTTTCTGCTTAGCTTATTTCAAAATTTTTGCCGATTCATTATTTGCCTCTGGCAGGACACAAAGGAGCAAAACTGTTACATCTAGACTCACATGACATGTGTGTGTGTGTGTGTGTGTCTGTGTGCGCATGTGTTTTTGTGTGTGTGTGTGTGTTTGTGTATGTGTGTGTGTGGGAGGGAAGAGTGAAATGGCAAGAGAGCATCATAATGAATTGTTTCATATGTGGAAAACGTTACCACGGGCAATTTGGTGTTAAATACTGAGAAAATCTAAATCTATCCTTTTCATTCTCTTTTGTGAAATGATTTGGCTAAAGAAATAAGTACTCATCAATATCTATTTCTTGGTGATAAAAGACACTCCCCACAAAGGTCTGGCCTGATATAATTTACATAGACATTTCTAACCATCAGTTTTTCTTCAATTATCAGACAGGCACAACAATGACACATGATCATAAGAACTGAACATATGCTATACATGATTTCTGATTTGACCAACAAAAAAAACAAAAAAAACTGACAAAACAACGAAACAAATAAAAATGCCATACACTACAATGACAAAGTCAAACAGATAATCCTCAAAACAACCAACACAGCGATGGCAGACAAATAAGCATTTCCAGTCAACTCCTTTCACCAGTGAATTAAGTAATGAGGTCACAAAGAAATGTGTAAGCGAGACTTTGCCACTATGCTGTGCCTCTCCAGATTTTTTCCTCCTCAAGCTTTCTTATTATCTGAACCTGACATCGGGACAGTTCAATTTTGCAATGACCACTTCCACATTTTCTATACTATGATCCATATTGACCTCTGACCCAACTTGATCAAAGTAAATGGAGGAGACAGAGAGCAGATTTTGAGCTCGAAACAAGAGAATAAAAGTTTTGTTCGATTTTTTCATTGTAGGGTTTTAGGGTGCTAGGGTGCAACACAATGTATGTTATATCAGCGGCTTCTAGCAGCCAACACAAGTCCAACACAGTTTCCACAGAGGCCGGAATACATTCGAAAAGTTTGAAAATAAAGTGTGACTTACGATAGGTAGCAGTTTTCCAGGAAAAAGATTTGGGAAGATAGCAGTCCCCAGCAAGAAAAGGACTAGCGTGTGCTAGCCAGATCTTACATCTCTATAATCTGCGAATAAAAGTCTCTCTGAGCTCTGAAGCTCTGAATACTTTTTTGCTATTGAAGTTAACCTGAGGCCAGTAACTTTGGACCCTACTTCATTTCTCATGTTTGTCTATGATTATTTGTATATCCTATAGCTTACTCACTGAATCCGTCTCTCAAGTTGTCTTAGCAACTCAGGGAAAGTCCTGTTGCAGTTGAAGGGCACTGGTTAAGTGGGTCACATCAGCAATTTATGGACATAAGACCCATGTAATGATTTCCAATGTACTATAAGTATTATCTTTCATTAATTGACGGTGGCAAAAAATGAAGCCACACTAACCGAGCATTTCTACACCACCTATAACAATGAAAATTGGC
>JAUEKY010078738.1:0-10812 GCA_031833965.1 Scyllaea pelagica
TATATTCAAATAAAATATATAGAGCTTCACAAATATTTTAAAGATAAAATCACGAGTTCAATAAATGTCAAACAAAACCAGTGCTAGTGATAGAGTTGTTGGTATTTCTTTGCTGTGCAGCATTGTAGGAATTTCATTTTGTGAAGGGAGTACCACATTGTCATTGTCCAGAAATTACGGGGAAATTGGAAGATCCACCGGCAACTATCGAAAGGGTTTCTGTTGTTATCACTCCATCTAGTACAAGACATCTGAGAATAAAGATACCGGAATATTTGACGGAATCAATCAATCAACAGATCCCAAAAACCAAAAACAAACAAAAAAGGAAAAAAAACAAAATCATAACAGATGAAAGGAATAAAAATAAAACTGCGAAAGTGCTATTTGCCAGCGTTTCAAAAGATGATAAAAGCATTTCGAAGAAAATGCCCCCAAAAGGTCGTTGAGTTGAAATGATATGATGTAAATTGACCATGCATAAAACGTGTCAATTTCTTTATCAATAATTGGTTTGTGTAAGTGTACATATGTCGGGGGAGGGGAAGGGGGTCAGAGAAAGATGGAAGAAGGTGATAGTGATGAGGAGGATACGATATACGCTGTTAACGGCCAAGTACTCATTTACACCTGAGTCAAATAGAATGTGAGTAAACAGCCTTTTCCAAAGATTCTACACTTGCTCTGTTGGATCGGTTTCGTTGGTGCACTTTGTTGATCGTCCGCCTCGTGACCGGTAGATGGCGGGTTTGAATCCCACGCCGCGGCATACCTAAGTCGTAAAAATCGGAATTCCAGCAGCTGCCCGCCTGGCACTCGGCATCATGGGAACAGTACTACTAATACTGGTCGGCCCGGTGTCAGTATAATGTGACTGTGTGAGATATTTGTGAGAGTTCTCTGTTTACCTCTGTGTGGCAGCACGTTAACATGTCCAGAGTGCTCCGCTGGCGATGTAACCTAAACCGTGTAGAAGCAGGCGTTAAACCACAATGTTAAACGTTTTTGTTTTTTTTATTTTTGCTGTTTGGTTATTTCTTGTTTCTTTGTTTTATTTGTTGTTTGCCTTGTTTTGTTTTTTTTATTTTGTTTTGATTTGTTTTTGTTTGTGTGTGTGAGTGTGTCTTTTTTTGTTTTGTGTTTTGTGTTTGTTTTGTTTTGCTTTTGTTGTTTGTTTTTTTTTGTTTTTTTTTGCGTTGTCGCTGATGTGAATTATCGAATTTGTAAACTCACGATTTCAGTTGCAAACCCAAGATTAGAGTAGAGAATAGTGACTGCCACTTGTCATAAAGGAAACTGGCGTCGTTTGCTTAGTTTAGAGGATTGAGCTTCCACCTAGGAACCATTAAGTTGAGGGTTTGATCCCAGGCCGTGACATACCTATGTAGTGAGCATCTTTCTATTGAGCAGCTGCCCGCCTGGCCTTCGGCATTAAGGGACCAGTGCTTAAACTGGTGTGGCCCGGTGTCAGTATGATGATAATGACTGGGTGAGACAGTCGTGTTGATTCCTCAGTATATCTCTCTGTGTTAGCACGTTAACATGTCCAGAGTGTACCGCCAGTGATATGGCCCTTAACGTGTTGAAACGGGGCGTTTAAGCTCGATGTTAAAACGTTGGGTTTTTTAACTCTGTGAGGCAGCGCGTTAAAATTATGTTCACTTCTCCCAACCCCCCCCCCCCCCCCAACCGGTCATTTCATTTCATTTCATTATCCAGTACCCTTTTGCCATTACAGCGTAGGGCCGACTCTTATTAAGTCGGAATTTCTCCGGATCATGCCATTAAGCCAGGCAGGTGATCAGCCCACTGGGACCTTATGGTGGTTTTGATAGGGTTTCAATCTTGCCCGGAGAGCGGACTTGCGGCCTACTCTTTTCGATTCCTAACTGCCAAGGGTTCTTTAACGTGCGCAACGTGTACACGTGTACACAGGACCTCCTAGTTTATCGTCCGTCTCCGATAGGTACTAGGCTCTAGATCCCACCTACCGATGCTGTAACTGCCTGTGATTGCACTCACGTTCACAATCCAACATTATTAAGCGTTTAAAAAAGGTCGTTAAACCTTGATAAATTTGAAACAACAACAAAGAGAGAGAAAAACCGAAGCACGCCGGATACCTACAACCTCCGCGAGTGGAAATAGTCCTACCTACTGTCTACTGTGAGAGCGTGTAGTACTATTGGGGGTGGCTGGGGTATCAGGGTTTACACTTGTCTTCGTTCTCCTTCAGGTCAAGGTCAATATTCTCACTGTGGGATTGTGGGTAGAGGCTGCGGTCGATGGCGTGGAGACAGTCCTTCAACTGCTTATAGTTCCTGCAGACACAGCACTTACAATCAGCGCATTCAAAACAAATTAATACGCGGTTGCTTATGTTAAATTTCAATGGCTATTTCAATACCTTTTAGGTATTCGGTGGCGCAAGCAATAGAGCGTCCCTTTCGTGGCCGGTAAGCCTGTAGTGGCTAAGCAGCGTATCCTTGTAGATCAGATAAGGCTGCAAAGCCAATCTCAAGCTTCATCAAAATTTGTTTGACCTCCCTACATGTACAGCTCAATGTGTATTTTCTTTGAGTCATTCAATAGTGGGCACAGTGGGCTACCCACCTACTTGTCATAATCTCTTGGCAAAAAGTTTGGTTTTTTTTTTGTTTTTTGTTTTTTTTTTTGCTTTCTTTTGTTTGACATCAGATTGGGTTTGTACTTTTGTTTGTTTCTTGTGGGTTTTACGGCGCGATAGTCGCAATTTAGGTCATGTCAGCGCCAGCAAACCGTCAGAAAAATGTCCAGGGCAGAATCCACAGGTCAGAGGACTTGAAATTTTAAGAAATAAGTGTAACTATAAACTATACAATAAATAGTTTTCCTAGATGACAGGGGAAATCAGAACAAGAGAAGAGAGCTAGAAGAAAGAGGGGAGAAGACATACAAGGAAGGAAAGGGGGAGGAAAGAGAGAAAGAAGAAAAAAGTGCACTACCGTCGGCTTTTACTTTTACGACACGTTCACATTACGGTGGTGCTGTTCTACAACCGAGACACCACACGGGGAGGTTTGTACTTTTACTTATTTACACATTCTGGTGTCAACCATTATGTCGGGTCCCTACACTAATAATATTTGGCGGTACAAAAGGGGAACTGATAAGAAAACAAAACAAACCTATCTTCTAAAAAAGGATCATTGGTGTACACACGAATGATGATGATGATGCTGTTTTTTTTTTAATTCTAGTTCCACCAGGGGACTTAATTCTAAAAAATAAGTAACCACAAATTATAAATGGGTTGTCTCCCTTCTGTCATTATCAACATAAGCCGTTACATGCACAGTATATACCTTTCTTTTTTGGATTGTTTGTGGAATCAAGATTACAATGACAATATCAGTCGAGCATACTTTATCGAGGGTAATGCCTCCACTCCCATTACTGTCAATGAGCTTAACGCCATTGAGGAAACGTGCTTAATAAATGTTATCTGGTTTTGTTTTGTTTTTGTTTGTTTGTTGTTGTTTCTTTTTTTTTTTTTGCTTGTTTGGGGGTTTTTTTTGTGGGGACCCGTCATAATGTTAAATGTTTGACACCAGAATGTGTCAAAAGTATACGCACAATTTGATATTAAACAAAAATCAGGAAAAACTCTGAGCCGAGAGATTAAGACAAGCAGGTGCGTCGCCCACTGTGCCCACTCTTGAATGACTCAAAGAAAATACCCATTGAGGTGTACATCTAAGAAGGTCAAACATATTTTGATGTAGCCTGAGATTGGACTTGCAGCCTTATTTACAAAGATACGCTGCTTAGCCACTACAGGCAGAATGTTATTTTTTATAGATCTTTATTGTCAAGTTTGCTCCTGTAAAAACTCGGGATTCACAATGACTCCAGACGCCACATGCGACACGGAAATACAGAAGAGAATCGATTTGTTTAAAAACACATTCACCGACCGTCTTCGTTGGCGCACTTGGTTGAGCGTCCGCCTCGTAACCGGTAGGTGGCGGGTTCGATTCCCACACCGCGACATAAGTCGTAAAAATCGGTTTTTAGTAGCTGCCCGCCTGGCGCTCGGCACTATGGGAACAGTGCTAAGATTGGTTGGCCTGGTGTCAGTATAATGTGACTGGGTGAGATATTCGTGTGAGTTCTCCATTTATCTCTGTGTGGCAGCATGTTAACATGTCCAGAGCTCCGCCGGTGATGTGACCTAAACTGTGTAGATGCAGGCGCTAAACCATAACGTTTAAACGTTTAAAAACACATTCACCAGAATAAAGCCCATCTTTAGAAACAGAATTATAAGACTCAGCACCCAAACCAACACTCTGAAAGCCTAGATAATATGGTCCATCCTTCTGTATGGATGTGAATGCTGGACACTGACAAAACCACGAAAGAAGATTCGAAGCAGCAGAAATGTGGTTCCTCAGAAGAATAATGAGAATATCATGGACTAAAAAGATGTCAAACGAAGAAGTAATGGAAATGGCTATATACAAAAGATCCCTACTCAAAACCATCAGAAAAAGACAAATACATTTATTTTACACGTTACAAGAGCTGGTGGAACAGAAAAGCTTTTATTGTGTGGAAAGATTTCATTTGTAACACTAAAGGCAGGGGAAGCCAACGCACAAAACACAAACAGCCTGGATAGATAGATAGATAGATAGATAGAGGGACAGAGAGAGGGGAGATAAACAGACAGACAGAGACCAAGAGACAGAGAGAGGGGGGAAACAGCACTCTACCCACTCGCCCTGCACTCTACCTACTCTCCCAGCACTCTACGTACTCGCCCAGCACTCTACGCACTCGCCCAGCACACTACGTACTCGCCCAGCACACTACGTACTCGCCCAGCACTCTACGTACTCTCCCAGCACTCTACCTACTCGCCCAGCACTTTACCTACTCGCCCAGCACTCTACTTACTCTCCCAGCACTCTACGTACTCGCCCAGCACTCTACTTACTCTCCCAGCACTCTACGTACTCGCCCAGCACTCTACCTACTCTCCCAGCACTCTACCTACTCGCCCAGCACTCTACCTACTCTCCCAGCACTCTACCTACTCTCCCAACACTCTACCTAATCGCCCAGCACTCTACCTACTCCCCCAGCACTCAACCTACTCGCCCAGCACTCTACGTACTCGCCCAGAACTCTACGTACTTGCCCAGCACTCTACGTACTCGCCCAGCACTCTACGTACTCGCCCAGCACTCTACGTACTTGCCCAGCACTCTACGTACTCGCCCAGGGCTCTACTTACGCACATACAATCTGGTCGTTGTTCTTCCATTTGCTTCGGCAGTCACGTAGTGGATTCAAATCTGAAGAAGAAGAAAAAATTCAAGCACAGAAACAAACAACTTTATTATTTCACACTTGAATCACAGGCTTCGTGGGCCCAAGTGAATGAGCGTCCGCCTAGTAACAGATAGGTTGAATGGTCGACTCTACGCCGCGACACAACTGTCGTAGAAATCGGTTTTTGTTTTTTGGGGTTTTTTTTTTTTTTTTTTTTTTTTTTTTTTTTTTTTTTTTTTGGGTCAAAAGTACTAACCCAATCTGATATCAAACAAAAGTCAGGAAAACTCTGAGCTAAGAGATTAAGACAAGCAGGGGTTAGCCCACTATGCCCTCTCTTGAATGCCTCAAACAAAATACATATTGAGGTTTACGTCTAGCATCTAGGGAGGTCAAACAACATATCATAATTATCATTATCATATTCATCATTATTATTATCATTATTATCATCATTTTATTATTGTTATCATTAATATCATTATTATTATTGTTGTTATGTTTAATCAAACCACCTACTTTTACACAGTCCGTACCACTGTTTGTGTTCGGCCAGGTACCGCGCCTTCCACCGCTGTTGGGGGCTGTTCGCAGGGAACACATTCTCTTCCAAACAGTCGACAAAAGCTACGAGGCTGCAAAGATAATATATATTATGGTCAGGATGGTGACGAGAAAAACATCCGTTGGGGGCTGTTCGTAGAGAACTGGCTCTCTTCCAAAAAGTCCAGTCAACAAGAGCTACGAGGCTGCAAAGGAAATAGATATTATGGTCAGGAGGGTGATGAGAAAAACATTCGTTGGGGGCTGTTCGCAGGGAACTGGCTCTCTTCCAAACAGTCAACAAAAGCTACGAGGCTGCAAAGGAAATAGATATGATTGTCAGGATGGTGACGAGGCAACAACAAAACAAAATAAAGCAATAGATATAAAACAATGAACAAAAGCAACGACAAATCAAACGCAAAGAAAGCAAAACATACAATGTACAATGTTTAACTTGTGTGTGCGTGTTTGTGTGTTTGTGTACATGAGAGAGAGAGAGAGAGAGAAATAGAAATAGAGAGAGAGAGAAGGAGAAGGGAGATAGACTCAGGGAGAGACAGTCACACACACACACACACACACACACACACACACACACACACAGAGAGAGATAGACTCAGAGAGAGAGAGGCACGCACAGAGAGAGAGAGAGAGAGAGAGAGCGACAGAGTCACACACACACACACCCACATACACACACACACACACACACACACACAAGTCCCTGTGTTTACATTACACCAAACTCACTTGCAATGGGTGGAATAGTCTTCCGTTGGGGCGTGTTGTACACACGCATGCAGCCTTTGTTCTGGAATCGTGGATAGATGGTATATCAACAACACGTAGGCAATTATGGTGATGACTATGGTGATGGTGATGATGGTGATGATGATGATGATGATGATGATGATGATGAAGGCGACGAAGACGATGAAGACGATGATGACGGCGACGACAACGACGACGAAGACGAAGAAGATGACGAAGAAGACAACGAAGAAGACGAGGAAGACGAAGAAGAAGACTACGACGACAAAACAAAAAAAAGTTTGTTGTTTGAAGACGATGAAGACGATGAAGACGATGAAGCCGGTGAAGATGACGATGACGACGACTCTCAGAATTGTTGTATTTGAGGTTTCAGGTGCAATACATCATAATATTATTGGAGACGGCGCAAAGGTGAGTCCTTGAAATAAACTCTTTACTCACATTTTCCCCAACACTTCACTCAGGTGGAACGTGAACACCTCTAGACTGCAAGACGCTCCAAATAGGAACCTGCTTATTCACAGATTAACGCCTTAAGTAAAGAGAGTAGTTCTCGTCCAGATAAAAATTACTAGCGCCTAGCAGGCAGCATCACTGAATATTTCGTGCCATAAAATTTGTTTCCTCGCGTTGCTTTTGGCCGAAGACTTCTTGTTTAGCGCATTGAGCACGTTTAGTGGATTACTTTTCTTGGATTTGTTTTTGTTTTGTTTTGTTTTGTTTTTTGTAATCAGTTAACCTTTGGTTTGACTTCTGTTTGCATTGATATCACAATGGATTTGTACTTATAGACACATTCTGGTGTCAAACATTTTCATGTCTGGTCCCTACACCTCCCATTGGGCGGTACATTGGGGAACTGATAACAAAACAGGTGTCAAACATTATGTCGGGTCCCTACACTGTCCATTAGGCGAATGGCTTCATTGGCGCACTTGGTAGAGCGTCCGCTTCGAAATCGGTAGGTGGCGGGTTCGATTCCCACAGCGCGACATACCTTTGTCGTAAAAATCGGTTTTTTAGCAGCTACCTGCCTGGCACTCCGCATCATGGGAACAGTGCTAAGACTAGTTGGCCCGGTGTCAGTATAATGTGACTGTATGAGATATTCGTGTGAGTACTCCGTTTATCTCTGTGTGGTGGCATGTTAATATGTCCCAGAGTGCTCCGCCGGCGATGTGACCTGAAGTGTGCGGAAGCAGGCGTTAAACCATAAAGTTTAAACGTTTTTGTCCATTAGGCGGTATATAGGGGAACTTATAACTGATAACAGATACATTATGTTCTCATTACCGTCATCAGTGAAAGGTTTCTGCATGCATTTCTTGTATTGTCCAACCAAGACCCTCAGAATGTCCGATGGATAGGTGTCACCGTATCCCTCCGTATTAATGTCAAACAAGCAGTCTCTGAGTTGGGCGTAATGTCTGAAGGAGGAACAACAAATTGGAATGTTAGGGTTTGACGCCTGCTTCAACAATGTGTAGGTCATATAAGTGGTGGTGCGCTCGGAGTAAGTTAACATGCTGCCACACAGGGATAAACGGAAGACTCAAAACGAAAATATGCATCTCACCCCTTTAGATTGTTGTGGTTTAACGCCTGTTTCTACACTGTCTGGGTCATATCACTGGTGGGGCACTCTGGACATGTTAGTAGCATGCTTCGTTGGCGCACTTGGTTGAACGTCCGCCTCGTAACCTGTAGGTGGCGGGTTCGGTCCCACGCCGCGACATACCTAAGTTGTAAAAATCGGTTTTTTAGCATATGCTCTCCTGTCGTTCGGATTTTGAGAACAGTGCTAAAACTGTTTGGCCCGGTGTTAGTATAATATGACTGGGTGAGATATTCATGCGAGTTCTCATTTTACCTCTGTGTAGCAGCACGTTAGTTAACATGTACAGAGCGCTTTGCCAGTGATATGAATTAAATAATAATACTGAAACAGGCGTTGAACCACAACGTTTAAACGTTGTTTTTCTTTGACCTACAGGATTGACACCCTCAGCCACACCGCTACAAGTCGAACGGTCCACCACTGGACCACACGCACGTGCTACATCAGACATGAGCTGCTCAAGCTGAAGCCAATTTTGTACTCACTCGCAGCCCCCGTTCCATCTGTCCAGGCACTCGGTCAGTCCGTCCTTTTCTGTAAAAGGAAATAAAAAAAAGCGTTTTATGTTTAGTAAAAATTGTATACATTACATCAAAAATTAGAAGAGAAGTTTTGTAATTGCCCCCCTTCCCCTTTTCCCCTCTTTTTTTTCTCTACTAGTTATCCATAACTTGACAGAACACCCATACCCACTCGTTGTCAAGCAGCGCTATAGTCATCATCATCATCATCATCATCATCATCATCATCATCATCATCATCATCATCTCCATCAATCATCATCATCATCAACCATCATCATCATCATCATCATCACCATCATCATCACCATCAATCATCATCATCATCATCATAGTCATCATCATCATCATCATCATCACCATCATTATCATCATCTATCATCATGATTATCATAAACCATCATCATATTCATAATCATCATCATCATGATCTCTATCATCACCATCATCATTATCATAAACTATCATCATCATCATCAACCATCATCAAGTTCATCATCATCATCATCATCATCATCATCATCATCATTATCATAAACCATCATCATCATCAACCATCATCATCATCATCAACCATCATCATCATCATAAACCATCATCATCATCATCATAAACCATCATCATCATCATCATCATCATCATTTACCATCATCATCATCATCATAATCAACCATCATCATCATCATCATCATCATCATCATCAACCATCGTCATCATCATCATCATCATCATCAACCACCACCATCATCAACCATCATCATCATCTAGCATCACCATCATCATCATCATAATCAATCATCATCATCATCATCATCATCATCATCAACCATCATCATCATCATCATCATAATCAATCATAATCATCATCATCATCATCATTATCATCATCATCATCATCAACAACCATCATCATCAACCATCATCATCAACCATCATCATCATGAGCCATCATCATCATCATCATCATCATAAAATAAAACGACACAACGATGTACCACCGCTCACCCTTACACTCCTTATAATGAAGGCCATAGCTTTCCAGATACCTTTCCTTTTTCGCTACCAAAACGTCGTTGATCCCATAGTCCAGCTTCCTCAAGCATTCCGTAGTAAGCACAGACCGCCTGGTAGAATCAAATCATGACAAATGAAAAAAATAACGTTTTAACGTTAAGGTGTCCAGCGCAGAACCCTGACAAACGAACTGAAACGTGTCCAGCTGTTCCGGAGGGAAGCCCTAAAGAAAGCGTAAGACCGAAGTCAGTGGGGATCTGCTGGGAGGTCGCTACTGTGTTCCAGAAGGAACAAAGAGGATTAAGTCAAGTTAAGGTTTCCAGCAGAAACTTTACAGGTCGAGATATTGGTTATTATGATAAAAAGAATACAAACGTTTTAACGTTATGGTTTAACTTTAACGCCGTGAATCGATATATTAAAGGTCACAATGTATGGTTACTATAATAAAAAAATCAACAACGTTTTAATGTTCTGGTTTTACGCCCTGTTTTTATACCTTATACGTCGCAATAATTGATTACTATGATATCAACAAACGATAAACGTCATGGTTAATCACCCTGTTAAAGCCTACAATATTTGGCTACAATAATTCAAAAATATCTTAACGTTATGGTTGTACGCACAATTTCTACACATTATGGGTCGCAATATTTGGTGACCATAATAAAAAAAATTGCCCTACGCTGTAATGGTAAAAGGGTGATGAATGATGAAATGAATGAAATAAACAAAAATAACAAAAGTTTTAAGGTAAAAGTATAATGCCTTATTGTGATACGTTATAGTTTGCCATCAAGCACGCACACTCACTCACACACACACACACTCACACACACACTCACACACACACTCACTCACACACACACTCACACACACACTCACTCACACACACACTCACACACACTCACTCACACACACACTCACACACACTCACACACACACTCACACACACACCCACTCACACACACACTCACACACACACACACTCACTCACACACACACACACTCACACAC
>JAUEKY010078849.1:0-17109 GCA_031833965.1 Scyllaea pelagica
TGTCAAAAGTATAAGCACAATCTGATATCAAGCAAAAGTCAGGAAAAGCTCTGAGTCAAGAGATTAAGACAAGCAGGGGACTAGCCCACTGTGCCCACTCTTGAAAAGAGCATCATGATAATGTAAATCATTTGAATGGAAGGAAAGGGTAGTAAGGAGTTACTTACCCTCCTTTATCCTTGAATGATAACGAAAAAGGAATTCATCCCTCTTTTCTCCAAGCATATTTTGCCGAAGAAAAATGAATTATTGAATTGGCAAATGATATCATGTGTATCAATAAGAAAAGAATTGGCCTTAAATTTACCCTGTTTTTGTTTTTTTTCATAGAGATGAAAAAACGATAACTTGATGGGGGTAGGAAAGGTTGTGTGTTGCATGTAGGTGTGTCCTTTCGTTGTGCTTGTTATTGATGTAGAATTATCATGTTTACATTCACTGTGATATTACATGAGCTTGCTTTTAAATCCTGCTACACCTGTATGTTATACATCCAAGGCTGTTAATACATTGTTACACAGTTTGCGTCTGTAGACAGCTACTGACCAGCGAGTCAGTTTTCTCTCACGACTCACATCAATGTATGGAGTTCAATGTCAAGAGCTCAGACTTGTCTTGGGATAGGCGGGCAACTTGCTAATAATCAGAAAATCTTGTGCTAACCAAACAGTTAGCTTACTTTTAGGAATGATTCTTTGAACTCTTCAGAGGCGAAATCCATGTAATGTCACTTCCATGCAAAAGAAAAATAAGTGCTAATTTCTCACAAAATAATTTTTTCAAAATAGAATTTGTGTCACCAATATTATAGGCAACGCAACATCAAGGCCTAAAAACTTCTGAGGGTGTTGTCGTTGCAACATGAGGAACATAATTCTGCATATTTCTTCAACTTTTATACACTGTCACAGTTGATCCAATTGTTTTGGGTTGTTTCCTCTTCTACTTTCAAATCAGTGCTTTTTAGCCTCTTGTTCCGAGGCTCTTTGATTGCTGTGTCTTGGCCTTCGCTGGAAGCATCGCTTTGTAAATGGTTGTGCTCAATGTGGTCCCAGGCTAATCCTTCACTATTATCTATATATAGTCCGCCTTATGTGTGCCGCTCTAACTCTAGTTTTGTTTTGTTTTTCATTTATCGCTACATTTCTGCAGAGAATGTCTAGTGCTAACTCGCTAAAGCCTAGATTGGTGTCTGTATTTTTCATTTCTATATTTCTCTCTCTCTCTCTCTCCATCTATCTCTCTCTCTCTCTCTTTCTCTCCATCTATCTCTCTCTCTCTCTTTCTCTCCATCTATCTCTCTCTCTTTCTCTTTCTCTCTTTATTTTTGTTCTCTTTCTTTTTTATATATTTATCTTTTTCAAGGCAGCTTATCATTATTATCAGCTCTCCATTCTTGGTGTTTTAAAATTGATTTTCTTTCTTTCTTTCTTCATGAATGTGATGTTAAAAAGTTTTGATCTATTTGAAACTTTTCAATTGCTTGGCGGTATAATTAGTTAGAACCATACAAACACTCGTGTGACAAGAAAAGATAAACTACACCACATGAACTGTTGTCTAGTGTAGTCATGAAATATTGAAATAAAAAATATAAATATAGGGCAAGACATGGATTTTAGCATATTTATTTTTAAGCTCTGATGTTAATCTAGGCTTTGAGCTACCGAATTGGTTGTCATAGCTGGAACATAGAACATGTTTTTTACAAAATGCCTTTGTGTATTTTGTTATTTTTATTTATATAACACTTTTCCTGGTAAGCTCAGGGCCCTTTACAGTGGCAAGTAGACACAACCATTTTTGCAACAATTCACACACATAATCACATGATATTGTAATACTTTAAAGAAGAAAAAATGATTTAAAGCATTTTACCAAAATAACTGAGAAACAGATTGGTCTTGTGCTGTTTATTGAAAATTTCAAATTTCAGAGTTCTTAGTTGCATAGCTAGAATACAGCGAGGGGGTGGAGGATGTAATCTTACACAGATGCACACACACACACACACACACACACACACACACACACACACACACACACATCCTGTCCAGTTTTGAGCTTTTCAGCGAGGCAATAATGCTTCCCATGTCCGCGTTCCCTAAGCCATAAAGGCTAGGGTGTAATGAAAGAATACAAAGTAACTCCTGTTGGATGAATCCGGAAAGTTCTTAATAATGATAATAATAATAATAATAATGATCTTATATAGCGCCCAGACTTACACAGAGACGAGCTCAGTCACGCTTTACAAAGCAAAAATAATCAATACAATGACATCATCACAGAAGTAGAAATATGTAAAAGTATGTAAGTAAAATGCATAGTTAATAAGACACAAATAAATGGGCATCACATAGTGCACGTACAACTATTATGATTGCATAAAATGATGTAAAAATCAGCAGCTTAGCAACTGTTTGGCCTACCATTGGGTACGATTGGAAACAGTGCTAAGACTGGTTTGCCCAGTGTAAGTATAAAGTGTCACAGTGTGAAATATTTGAGTGAGCCCTCTGTTTAAGGTTAACTTATACTTACACTGGGCAAACTAGTCTTAGCAGTGTTTCCAATAATAATGTTAACTCCGCTCCTGATATGACTTATAAAACGTTCCACCCAGCGTTTAACATAAACATTAAAACATTTTCAACAATTTTGATACATATGTTTGTTTTTTTTTATTTTCCTTCTCTTAACTCACAGGTGAGCCAGAGTTCAAGTATATTGGAAATATGCATGGCAATGAGGTCGTTGGACGGGAGATGCTGCTGCTGTTGGCACAGCTGTTGTGCGAAAACTACGGTTCCAATGACTTCTTAACTCTTTTAGTTCAGGAGACCAGAATTCACATCATGCCCTCCATGAACCCAGATGGCTATGAAATCGCCCATGAAGGTTTGGGAAAGACTATTTTTAGGTTCCTTTAGGTTTATAATATGAATTGTCAATTTTTTCTTTCTTTTTTATTTTTATTGTTATTTTATTATTATTTTTTTTCTAGTTTCAATCATCGCGTGAATATTCCATCATTTTGTGGTTGGTTTTTTTTCTTATTTTGATTTATTTAAAAAATAGTTTTTGGCATTCATTAAAGAATTTTACCATCTTTTTCTCTATTTCGTTTTGAAATGTTTCTTCATTTGCTTGGTAATCCATAATTTTTCTCTGGCACCGCCTCTCCAGTACAATGATTCAATGATTGGTTTTATTGTTTTTTTGGGGGGGAAAGATATAAATGAAAGAGTTATTCTTTTGAAATTTATTTTACTAGTTTTTTACTAATTCAATTTGGTTTTTTGGTTTTTTTTTCAGGGGAGAACACTCTTGTCGGCCGAGACAACGCCAATCACATAGATCTGAACCGGAATTTTCCTGGCTTGTACCACACCAAATCGACAAACGAGCACCAGGAGAAGGAAACGGAAGCCGTCATGCAATGGGTCAAATCGATTCCATTCGTCCTTTCTGCCAATCTCCACGGCGGTACTCTGGTCGCCAATTACCCTTACGATGACGTCGAAGGCATGGAGAGCGGACATGGAGTCTACTCTAAAAGTCCTGATGATGACATTTTCAAACAGATTTCAAAGGCATACTCTTTTGTAAGTGGTTTCTAGTTGATAAATGTAGAATACAAAAAATAAGATGCCCTTTATAATGGGCTTCATTGGCGCAATTTGTTGAGCATTCACCTTGTAACCGGTACATTGCGACATACCTCAGTTGTAAAAATTGGGGGTTTTTTTAGCAGCTGCCCGCCTGGCTTTCAGCATTATGGGAACAGTACTAGCTAAGACTGGTGGTTGGTTAGTGCCAGTGTAATGTGAATGGGTGAGACGTTTGTGTTGAGTCCTCTATTTATCTCAGTGTAGCGGAATATTTATGCTCACCCTGGTGATATGACCTATTAAGTGTATAAACAGGGCGTTTATCTTAGCATTATTTCCTTATATTAACAGTGCTACACATAATTATTTTCTCTTCTACCCGCTTCGTTGTCGCACTTGGTTGAGCGTCCGCCTCGTGACCGGGAGGTGGCGGGTTCAATTCCCACACCCCGACATACTTAAGTTATAAAAATAGGTTTTTTAGCAACTGCCCGACTGGCACTCGGCATTATGGGAACAGTGCTAAGACTGGTTGGCCCGGTGTCAGTTTAATGTGACTGGGTGAGATATTTGTGTGAGTTCTCCTTTAAACTCTGTGTGGCAGCACGTTAACGTGACCAAAGTGCTCCGCCGGCGATGTGACCTAAACTGTGTAGAAGCAGGCGTTAAACCATAACGTTAAACCATAACGTTAAACCATAACGTTAAAGGCTGGTCTATTGTCGACCTATTGCACTGCAGGTCGCACTCACCTCAATGGCTTGGACAGGAACGCTCCCACTGCCATCAAATTGAGCAGAGTCCCTACCAGACACACCACGGGGCTGCTGATGGCCTCGATGTAGGTCAGCACTTCCAGAACCCGCTGGTAACTGTCTCCAGTCAGGTTCGACCCATTGCTGCGGGTCATGTTCGAGAAATCCAAACTTCCCATAGCGAGAAAGTGAGTGTGAAAGAAGGTATTGTGTTACCGATTATAACATGGAGTGATCACGGCTATGAGTTAAGAGTTCCCAACATTTGTTATAAATGATGTTTGTCACGTTGTCGCAAGCATGAATTTAATGCCGTTTAGAGTAGTTGAGAATAAATATTGTACTGTAATACGAGAATATATTATATCCTTTAAAGTAATATATCCCACATCTGAAATATCACTTTCGATTTTGAGTAACTTTGACTTGTTTTCAATTCATAAATTGTTCATGAGAAACTTTTTCTTGATAAAATCATCATACCTCACAGTAATGATATTGCTGTATAATCACAACAATATAAATGCACATTCATTTATCACACGAAATCCAATTTCCCTTGTGAATGTCTGTGGGAAACAAATAAAAAAACACACAAACAAGAGTAAGCGATCCAGAACTTGTTTGGTTTGCATCCCCTACTTCCTCTTTGATAAACCACGTATGAATAATAGCTAGCCAATGAGATCAACAGCCTAGCCAATGAGATCACCAGCACCATCAACAGCAGGATCGGTGACTCGGTGACTCGAAGTCATGCTGTCCAATGCCATCAAGACTTTGTGGGCTGCCCTCTCACTCCTGCGCAATCCAAGACCAAGCTGCGCAGCGACGCTACAGCACAATGTCGGTGTTGGCCACAAGCCATGCATGTACACTTCCGGTGATACGGCATTCCTTAGCAACAGAGTCAAGCGGCCTGGAAACGGGGATGTAATCTGATTAATTTCCGCCGGGAGTTGCGATGGTTCAGTGAAATGGGTGGGATTAGCGTTCTAAATCCAGACCTGAAAAAAGAAACAAGGGGAGAAGGGAGGTTAAAGACTTTGTGTGAGCTGCTTATGGAGACATAATATCGCCCTAAATCGTGATCGCCCACACGTCCGTTGGATTATCATGGCGGCTGCTAAACAAAACAAAGCGATTATCAGCCTTCTTGACGATATTCCCAGTGGGATGGGAGTTTGGGGATGGATCAAAAGCCTACCTCTGTGGGAAGACTTGGGGGCCTTGACAGACCAGCACAAACACTTTTAACAAAACAAGCAAGTACAAGGGAAATTCAAACCCAAATCGAAATTAAGCCTTTACCATAGTACATAGCCCATTAGCGCAACACCAAAAAATAAACTCCTTTAATTGATGCCAAACGGGGAATATTGTTCAGTAGGTCATATTCAGGGAAATGTCGAATTTTCCATGCCCTCAGCCGAAGGGCAGAAAAGAGAAGACACAGACAGAGCTGCGAGGAAGAAAGTGAATATACCTTCATGATAGACTGAAAAAAAAACCCAAACAGAACAAACACTAATTGAAATTCTTATCCTCCGTCTTTTTTTTTTAAATCGAGAAGCTATAATTGATCTCAGTTGAGACATGATAGTCTATTAAGTTGATTTGCAAACTAGATCTGGTATTAAGAACGGTAATAATATGATATAGAACAATATCCGCCAAATGCGCTCAAAGCTATTTAATCATGATTATTGAAATTAACTGCCTGCAGTGGCTAAGCAACTTATCTTTTTATTGATACGGCTGAAAGTCCAATCTCAGGCTATATTAAAATTTGTTTGACCTTCCTAGATGTACACCTCAATGTGTGCCTTCTTTGAGTCATTCAAGAGTGGGCACAGTGGGCTAGCCACCTGCTTGCCTTAATCTCTTGGCTTAGAGTTTTTCCTGACTTTTGTTTGATATCAGATTGGGTTGTTTTTGGTTTTGTTTTGTTTTTTTGTTGTTTTTTTTGACACAGTCTGGTGTCGAACACTATGTCAGGTCCCTACACTGGCTTTGGTCGGTACAAAAGGGAAATGATAAACAAACAAACAATATTCATATTGAATGCCTGTTGTGGCCCAGTGAAGTATCTTTGTAGATAAGGCTGCAAGTCCCATCTCAGGCTACATTAAAATTTGTTTGACCTCCCTAGATGTGCACCTCAATGTGTATTTTCTTTGAGTCATTCAAGGGTGGACACAGTGGGCTAGCCACCTGCTTGTCTTAATCTCTTAGCTCAGAGTTTTCCTGACTTTTGTTTGGTATCAGATTTGGTTTGTATTTGTAATTTTTGACTCATTCTGGTATCAAACATCATGTCGGGTCCCTACACTGCCCATGGGGCGGTACAACAGGGTATCTTATAACAAGACAAAACAAAACATATTCATATTGAAGCAATCCTCTGACAACCACTGCACTAGCAGGTAATTGTCTAAGTAAAGGTCATTTCCTACTGAATTTAAGGAGCTTAGAATTTATTACCATTTGATATTTTGAAGTTAACCTAAATTTATCACCATTTTCTAGTCTGGTGCCAAGGGGCTCCTGACTTCTGAGTCGGTTGAATAACTGATTCAACTCTTGGACAGCAATGCATAAGATGAAGCGTTCCTGTTTTGGTGACTCAAAGGCTGGCAAGTTTGAAAATTTGATGATTGGACCGTTGATGAGGTCATATTTGTCTACTTGATAGATTCTGTATTCTTTATTTTTATTTCTCAATCAATATTTTGATGAGAATCGGCATGATTAAGCTTTTTGATCATCTGTTATACAGGAAGCAAAGATGTGTTGGGTTTGTGGATTTGTTGGGTTTTTCTTTTTAATTTCTTGAGTTTTTTTTGTTTGTTTGTTTATTTGTTTTGTTGTTGTTTTTTCCTTTTGGGGAGGGGGGGATTTTTTTTTTTGTCTTTAACTTTACTTTAAGAAGAAAAATTATAATGGTTTTTTTATATGTCGTTTCAGAACTCAAACAATCAGCTGGCGTTACGTGGTGTCCAATTTTGCCCAGGTCTTGGCTTGCTTGTTCTACATCTACTACATCTTTGAAAGATTCTGTGTGCCAGTGTTCCAGAACTTCAACCGAGATCACATTTCCCCCAAAGCCTTCATCCTGTCGGTGTTTGGCTGCATGATGCCTGGCACCCTGGTCCTCTTTATCGGTGAGACACTGTACTGCAAGGTCTTCGAAACATTATAGTTTATCGCCTGCATCTACACAATTTAGGTCACACCGCCGGCGGAGCACTCTGGGACATGTTAACATGTTGACACGCAGAGGTAAACAGAGTACTCAAACGAATATCTCACCCAGTCACATTATACTGACACTGGGCCAACCAGCCTTAGCACTGTTCCCATAATGACGAGCGCCAGGCGGGTAGCTGCTAAAAAACTGATTTTTAAGACTTAGGTTTGCCGCGGTGTGGGATTCGAACTCGCCACCTACCGATTACAAGGCGGACGCTCAACCAAGTGCGCCAATGAAGCCAATGCAAGGTCTATGAAACAGCATCTACTCTTGTTATCTTTGCTTTTTCTTTACCACATCACTTTCTTTCCCATATGTTTCATTGCTTGAATTTGATCATAAACATTGGCATTGGCTTAAGCGGTTGAACATCTGCCTTGAAACTCGTAGGTAGTGAGTGGGCCCTGGCTGTGTCATCCCCAAGATGTAGATTTAGATAATATGCAGTTCAGCCACTGTCCGATCAGGGGTTTAGCATGATGGGAAACAATGTTAACACTTGTGTGCTGCACCTTTGTCGGTAAAAGGCGGCATTTAGATGTTCCTTTTCTGTTTGGCAATACAGTACATTACCGTATCTATAACACACCTCCGCCTGTGATGTTGCAATCGGCATGAAACCTTTTATTTGAATTGTTAAGCTTTTTGGTATTCATTTTGATTTTTCGTCTTTGTTTCAATGTGCGTTTACTTGATCTATCTATTCATTAATTGTCATACTTGTATGCCTGCCCTTTATACAAGCACTTTTGCTCTCTCTCTCTCTCTCTCTCTCTCTCTCTCTCTCTCTCTCTCTCTCTCTCTCTCTCTCTCCATCTCTCCTCCTCCTCACTCTCTGCCTCACTCTCTTTCTTATTGATTATTTTTCTTTCTCTTTTATTATCCTCACTCTCTCCTACCCCTTCCTTAATGTTGCCTTGTAATGCCTCTTTTAAACATTTGATAGGTCATAGCACAGGCGGAGCTTGCTAGACGAAGCCACAAAACTACTACAGTTACTCTCATACTTCATCCAGTCACATCACACTGACCTTGAGCCAGCCAGTCTTCTTACTGTATTCCCATAGTTATAGATGCCAGACAGGACTGCTGCTACATTGCAGAATTGTATATATTAGATACGATACAACTAGGAGTCCAGTTCATTGATGATATTTTGATAGGGCCAATAACAGCTGTCAATCTGAAAAAAACCTAATAGGATTGAGAACTATAAAACAAATCTAAGGCTTTAGTGAAGAAAGGAACCCAGAGAACAGTCAACCTTGCAACATGAGAGGAAAAGCAATATTTATTTTGAAACCACAGCCAATTTAGAGCTGTCAGAATAGCTAACATTTGCCTACAATGAAGCTAGTAATGGACCTCTTTTCCTCTTATAGTGTACTTGCTTTGTGATTTTAACATTTTCTAAGCACAGGATGTTTTTGTGTTTTTTTTTGTTATGAACAATTGAGATGATGATCTATATTAAAGATGTGTGTTGTATCTATATTGTCATTGAGATCACTTTGTGTTCCAAATGAAACAATAGTTTGCTGGGTTTTTTTTCAGGTTTCTTCTCCATCCTTCACTCGTGGCTGAATGCATTTGCTGAAATGTTGCGTTTTGGAGATCGATTGTTTTATAAGGTAAAACAGCTTGGTAGTAAGCAATGTGTCGCAAATTAACAATTTAATTTTTCCTTAAAGTTTATGTAAAATTGTTTATGCCTCTTTTTTATTTCAAAGAAATAATTTGTCAATCTCTGCTGTGATCAATTTGATAATATTTTTTTAGGATACTGTAGGTACTCTAATTTAAAAGAAAGAAAGAATAGGTTTTGTCTGCTCCTTACCAGTTTACATTTGTTTGTGGGGTTTGACAGGGGTCTGATAGCAATATAAGGGGATGGACAGAGCTTTGGTCTTACTATGTATTGAATTTATACACTATATTCATCCTTTGTTCACCTCTTTTTATCAGCATGAAATCAATGTATGAGGTTTAAAATAGAAATGATACCCGCTCTTCTCATTCAAATGGATTAATTAACAGTTAATAAGAATGGAAGAGTATTAAAGAGGAAAGCATTAATTTATGACACCCCAGTTTGTCCTGTGCATGATTTGTATCATACCAAGTTTGGTGTTCACACACACACATGTTTTTGTTTCCAAGGACTGGTGGAACTCGACCACATTCTCCAACTACTACCGAACCTGGAATGTTGTGGTTCATGACTGGCTCTACACCTACATCTACAAGGATGTCTGCTATGTAAGACACAACACAACATTGATCTATCAGGGATCATTTGTCTCCACTTCAACTTCTTCATTTTTTTTATCGCATAAGAATCTATCTCTATCACATTCACTGAAAAATTAGCTTTTAAAGTATTTCAAAACTGTGTACTTTTTTTAGTTTATTTTACATGAATGCATTTTTAGATTCGGCATGACAAGGAGTACTATAATTAAGAACTTTGCATTTAGGGATTTCAAAATATGAATCATTGAAATGGACTAGAAATTAAGTATCCTCAAATTAATAATAATTCCCATTAATTCCCTATTTTGAACCTTTTTGAGCTTGTTTTTGAAGAATTCTAGTTTAGACAATTGGTGTTTGCTGAAAATTGACCTCTGACCACAAGCTTGGTTTAATAAGGCTTTATAAGGTTGTTTTCATTTGCGACATTTCCGCAATTTTCCTATACTTCTAAACAAATTTGCCCCTAGATAGATCACCTTGTAGATTAATGCCATGTGAAGTTTTAGAGGCATTCCTTTTTTTTTAACAGGTTAAATATTGAAACTAATTCTTACTTACAACTCTACACTCTTGCCTCATTCTTGCTTGAACAGTGACAGAGCAATTTGGATGAGAAATCTGTGAAATGAAAAAAGCATGAATTGAGGGGTGGGGGGGAAGCATCCAAGAAACCATTGAAAAACAATGGAATATGTATGATTGGCTTATCTATGTAAGCTTTGGAGGTGGGTTTGGAGGCTGGACACAGGAGGTTCTAGATGTGTAAAACATACTTTTAATTCCTTTAGCCTTATTTGCTTTGTACCTTTAGCTATAGTCTTATTTTTTCAGGGACTACATTGTCTTTTGTCAAACTAATAAACAGAAGGCTATTATTGTATTATTTTGCTTGTGCTTTTGTGCTTTTCAGCTGATGGGTCGAGGCAACAGAGCAGGCGCCATGGCCTGTGTGTTTGTCATCTCCGCTGTGTTCCATGAATACATCCTGATTTGCACCTTCAAGTTCTTCTACCCAGTTCTCTTTGTCATGTTTGCCGGGGCTGGCTGTGAGTACTGTCATCGTCACTGGTGTCGTCTGTTTTAGGCCAATGCACTTTGGTTATTTTACCAGGTGTTGTTAGACGGGCTACTGTCGCACAGTCTCAAATGCTATCATAAAACTTTTAGCTGTTCTTTAATGATTATATTTACGATAAAACAATGCACTTTGGTTATTTTACCAGGTTCTGTTAGAAGTATGACTGTCACACTGTCTCAAATGTTAACATATAACTTTCTTTCAACTTTTCTTTAATGATAATGATTATGATAAAAATTCATTTATGTAGTGCACTAGCACAGTAGAGCTGTGCTCAGCACTCTTTAAATGAAAACTAAGATGAGTACAGAATAAAAGCATGATAGCCAGTCAAGAACTTACACAACAAGATTGATCACTTGTGTCACAAAAGGTAGGCCATCACACTTAAGATACCTCATGGTTCAGTTCTGAAATATTCAAATTAAGACCTTATTTATGAATGAAATGTAAAGATGTTACTTATCTTGATAGCGTGTTTCTGATGTTTATATGTAAAGGAAATAAGCATAAGTATTACATCGCTTATAGTGATCACTTTCCTTTGAGAGGAATGTTTACATCACAATATATAGAACTATGCCTGTGGCAGATTCAATAAAAAGCTTTTTTCTGTACATTCAGTGTGTTGTCCTCACTTAAGAAAACGAGAGATATGCATTATTTTAGTGTTACCTGGGTAACACATTTAGAGCTCACCCACTGACCCTCTTTGGTTCCAGTCTGCAGGAGTAGTATTCATAGACAGGGTGTAAAGCTACTTAAGTCAGCATTAATTGATAAACTAAATCCCCTTCCTCAAGGGGAAATTTTTTTTTGGGGTCAAATCCAAAGAAAGACTCAATTTTCCAGGTGTCAACCACAGTGCATGCAACACCACAAAGTGAGCAATGGAGGCTAATTTTCTTGCTCAAGAAAAAATCTTTTTCTGGCCTGAATAAAGATCGAACCTGCACTACATGGTTCATTTCTGTAATGAGCGGGTGCACTGTCTACTCAGCCATCTGTCCCGTCCCCCTGTCCATCCCCCCCCCCCCTCGCTTAAGACAGGCTTAAGAAAACAGGAGGCAATAAGGGATAGATAGAATAGGATGGGCTCATGTTTTGACTTCCCCGTGAATCCCACCCAGCCCTTGGCTGGAACAAATAATTATATAAATGTGGTCATTTTCTCTTTGTTTTTCTCTCAGTTGGTTTCATCTTCCTTACGGACAAAGGCTCCAGCCGCAGCTGGAACGTGTTCATGTGGGTGGCCCTCTTCATTGGCAACGGCATGCTGATGTGCTTGTACAGCATGGAATTCTACGCCAGGCAGAACTGCAAAGCCAGCACGGTGAGTGATTATGCCTCCATAGAATCTTGTATGGATTTATTTTTTTATCAACCAAAGAATGCCTTGAGCATGTATAATTTGATTTTTTTCTATTCACTTATTGCTGTTTTATTTTCAACTAGATATGCTGATGAAAAACTTTATAAATAATAGATTTTTGTCAGAGGAATATAAAATAGAATGATAATTGGTGTTTGTTCTTTACTCTAAAACATATTGTTCTGCTGTCATTTCAAGGTCTTTTCTCCACATCTTTTTGTTTATAATTCTTATATTGTATTGTAAAGGGCCTTAAAATCTTTTTGATATATTTGGGAGACGTTCAGTTTTTCACTTTTTATTTTTTGTATTGTTTATTATGATTACAGTCCAACATTGTGAGTACTTTCTAAAACAAAACCACCCTTCTGAATTCCGTGCCAAATGTGAAAGCTTGTCAACAATACTGTATTTTCAATCCCAGAGTGTGCTCTCCTTCAAAATGTTTTGGTCTGCTAATTTTAAGACTATGCTTCAAATGGGAGGAGTATGTGGAGTCATCGAAATCAAACCTAATGATGACTTGGTTAATAAGGGAACAGAACTATAAGTTTGGGGAAACTTGGCAAAGCAAGAAAGTAGTTATTTCACGTCGTTTAAATTTCAACCAAATCATAAAACCAAACACCAAATGTTAAGATTATAAATGCTGGAAAAATTGAAGTAGGATCTATTAGTGCCCTTAGGATACATTGATATGTATATCTACTTGTGTATGAAAAGCCTTGGGGATTTTTAAGATTAATAGTGAAGAAGACAACGTTTTTGGAATGTTATGTTTGAAAAAACAAAATCCCCAAACCTGCTGCTTTTTAAAGGATCTTACAAGATTTCAAATGTCAAAATGACCTCATCATCCCGGCTTCTTGCAGTGCTCTTGTTATTTTTTCACTCGGAGGTCGGGGCTTTGATCATCATTGATTGGCTGAGGGCAAGATGTCCCGTGAAATATTGCCTACCGGTGTTTCCAGTTTGGTCCGGTTGCAATTTTTTTATACCTACAGGTTTCCGTTTCTATAGAGAATTCAAGAGTTGTTAACAAACTAAAGCTTTTTTTTCTATGTCAGATTGCTCCATTTTAAAGCATGAAAAATAAGACCTGGTGACTTGCATTGTAGCGTAGCAGGTATAAGTTAATTGGGACAGAAGCTAGAATTTCATACATTAATGACTGCTTGCCTCACTCCGTCTCCAGTCATGATGCAGCTTAATATTAACGTGTATTCCTTGACCTTCCTGGGACAGCGATATTTGGATGAGGAATCTGGGATATGAGGGGTATATCAATTCAAGAAAAGGGACCAGTGACGCACACTTACACACCCACATACCCAAATACAATGATTGCACACACATACACACACATTCACACACACGCACACACACACACACACACACACACATACACACACACACACAAAGACAACATGGAGGGATCTATCTCCTTGATTTATCTAATGGTCAATGACACCCTCATGTCTTTCCCTCTCTACCCCTGTCTCTCCTCCCCTCCTTTTTGCCCCCAATGTCCCAATATCAGTGTCAGATGTATTGCGTCCTGGTCAGAAAATTATTGACAGAGAGCCGAGTCTCAATAAATTGCAACTAAAAAAGGCTAGTCCAAGGCTGGGGGAGTGAATCTCTGTATAAGTATGTGTCAAGTTCATATCTCATGAAATTGAATTAGTTAATTAATCAAATTTAAAAAAAAAAGGGGGGGGGGATGCTCCTGACATTGGCTTTGTGATGATCGGTACAAGAGAATGTGGAATGAAAGAACAAGGAAAACGTGTTGAGCTATATCTGATATCTCCTTTACGGCTGCTTTTGTTTTCCCCTACCCCAAGATGCATTTCCTTACTAGGTACTTGATAGGGTTGATATCATTGATATTCAAATGGAAACAGTGAGCAATGAAATAAGTTTGGGGGGGGGGGGGAGGTTGAGCAATAAGGCTTGAAATATCTCCCCATCCCCCCCCCCCCCCCTCCCCCTCCCCCTCCTTTCTTTCCCTCCAACCCTCACCCTCACACACAAAAGCTCCATTACACATGCAACACAGTGTCTGCTAACCTTTTATGTTTTTATTTTGTTTATACAGAACAAGTTTTTAACAAATTTCTGTTTTAAGAATTGAGTGGATTTCTAGCTAGAAATAATGAGGTCTTCCTCTACGAGCCGAGAGTGGTGGAGAGACAATTGTGATCTAGTGATTTTCAAGGCTACACCGGACAGGTGCAACCAGAATGGTCAGGCTTTAGATGAAGATCCAGACTAGGAGTAGGAGGGGGGCAGGGCCTGGTAGGGGGCCTTAAGGTGGCACCCTCACCACCTAACCTAACAAGGGGACAGTAGGGTAACCTCCTACATCTCTAAACTTAAACTGATTCAAATAGATTTAGCTATTTAGCTATAACTATAATACCCAGCTCGAAGACTAACTATCCTGATTTGACTTATGCAAGTCCCAGAAAAATGAATATCAGAACATAGAACATTTGTAAATTTATTGAAACTAAAAAGAAGACTCTATTTAGAGATCAGTTTCGAAAGTTTGCTCATAACAGTCAACCTTACACCTAAAATAGATTCAAAGAAGAAGAAAGAATAATGAAGTCTCCGTGGCTTCAGTCTTTAGAGTTGTATTCCTTTTTACAAGGAAAAATACTGCTTACATATTATCTACATCATAGTTCGAAGTAATCAAAGAATATATTGGAGGAAGGCATGAGAAAACTTGATAGCTATTTTCTGCAAGCAAAACTCTTAGTACAATTATGCATCCAAATTTAGTAAAAGGAAAGTATTCAGCAACTTAAAATTACTTTTTTTTCTACATATAATCAAAACAATTTTGCTCAAATAATTTCATTTTTGAAGCTTTAGATATGTGTATGCACTGAATCAATGCTATTCTCTCGTTAGGGCTCAATATACTTAGGTTTTATGCATTCGGGTGAAAAGTCATATTTTCCTAAAGGAACCAATGGACCAAGGATTTAAAACAAGACTGGGATGAATCAATTTCCCTCCTTGTGGTTCAGGATTGTTAGGGTGTCATAGATTAATATCCATCTATATCAGCATTTTACTTGTTTACAAGAGCTTTGAGGCTATAAATGAACCGCTCAATGAGCTGCCTTCTTTATCATTCCCAGCATGCTGTGTGTTTGTTCTTGCTTTGCTTTATTGAACTGAAAAATATTAAAGAGCCACTTGACAGTTCCTTGCTTCAAATTCAAGAGTCGGTCAAACCTCCCATTGTTATGTGGATTATTTTTTGCCTGTGTTTTTAAGAGTTGGTTTGTTTTTTTTTTGTTTGGTTGGTTTTGTTTTGCTTTTTAAAGTAAGACCTGGTGGAGTTGCGGTATATGCATAGCAGTGTCTGAAGTTTTCTCTTTGCAAACCTTTCCATTTTACTTTATTTGTCGGAGAATGACTGAAGCTTTGACCTGTTGCCTTAGGTATCCTTAATGCAATACCTGGTCACAACGGTCCATATTGACTCCTTAGGACAGGCTCTTTACCTTCTGTCCTCACTCAACCGAGGTCAAAATTGGGGTACCTTGTCACTACTGTAGAATATTCTGTGATAGTGATAGACCAATATCCTATACAATAGATTCATACAATCATACATATCATTTTTCTGCGAGTTACACAGAAGCTAGAGTTAAGCAGCCAATGTATGGGCAGCAAAACTAAATAAGATGTGTTTTGTACTCTTTATTATACTCTGTGAAAATATTATTCCATGATGTTAGGGTTGTTTTTTCCTCTATTATATTTGTAAAAATAGAACTGAATGACGTTAGAGTTTCTCTATTATATTCTGTAAAGAAGGCACTGAATAATATCAGGAGAAAAAGCAATCTCTGATATTCTGTAGAAAAAAAAAGAATTAAGTTAGAATTTGAAAATTAGGGTCAACAAGAAATCTGCTTTGTGATTCAAAGTTTATTCTTTGTATGTCACATCATTCCGACTTCTGCACATGTATTTTGATGTTTTATCTTTGTTTGATAAACCAATTTTAGAAAAGTGTATGAAACCTTGTAGCTTGTGAAATCAACATTCCTTCAAAGTGATGAAAAAGATCTCACTCAATGCTATCTTTCCCTTTACTTTGATATCTGAGTGGGATATATCTATACATAAACCGTCTACAAACATAGTTGTCAACAACTGATCAAAAGGGGGAAAGATTAACTTAACAGACAAGAATATCAGTAAAGCAAATAAAAATTAAAATTGTGAGTGAAGTGTCAACTATTGATTTCTCTTATTTTATCAAGGACAGTATACTGAAAGCCAAGAAAACTTTTAAATCAAATTGAGGCTGGCATCAGTAGAAAAATAATTAAAGAATGAATACATTAAAGAAAGGAAGGTTTTTGTTTTAGCACTTAGTGATATAAATTTCGATCCACTTGAATTTCTTGCAGGAAAACTTCCTGGACTACCTGATTCCAAGATCATGGACCTGTGATTTGCCCTCTTCATAATGTTCAACCCTGCGCAACTGTGGCAGCTAGAGAACCACCACACAGAGGCCATGTTAGATAGACACCCATCGTGTAAAGATACTTATGAAATGAGAGTTGTTGTACCTATGCTCACAGGCCCCTGTCTCATGGCTTCTCAAGAGGATTTACTAGTTTGATTTTGGTGCATGGAAAAATTGTTACCAGAGGAATTCTTAGCCTCTCTCTCTCTCTCTCTCTCTCTCTCTCTCTCTCTCACACACACACACTCTCTCTCTCTCTCTCTCTCTCTCTCTC
>JAUEKY010078850.1:0-10807 GCA_031833965.1 Scyllaea pelagica
CTCTCTCTCTCTCTCTCTCTCTCTCTCTCTCTCTCTCTCTCTCTCTCTCTCTCTCTCTCTCTCTCTTTCTTGCTTGGTCTAAAGGAATACAGCATGAGTAAAAGATGATTTTCCTCCAAGTGTTTTATTTATGATGATTATTTAGAGAGGAATCAATAGCTTTCATTTCTATCTATTCATGAAAATATCCATATTTCATAAACTAAGAAGATAACACAATAAAATATTCCATTTTCAATCTAGGTACTGATGCAAAAATAAAAATATTGACTGGGAAAAAACACTTGCTTGACAACCATTAAATAAAATGAGTAGAGCAAGTTCGAGGTAAAAATCATTTGTAAGTAAAAAACATTGCTAGTATAGTAAGTAGACCAAATGTTATAGCATTTGAAGTTAAATCACCAAAAACTACAAAATAAAATGCACAGCAAAGCCAGTCCTGGACATATTCTAAAGAAGAGTTGAATTCTCTTGACAGATTCAAGAATGCAAAAAAAAAAAAAAGCGAAAAAGAAGAAGATAAAAATAGGCAAAAAAAAACAAACAAAAAAAAAAAAACAAACAAAAAAAACAAACAAATCAAGCAATATTTATAAGAAGGCCTTTATATCTTATTCAGCTCTAACAGGTTAACAATTCTATAATACCTTATCCGCCAACCCCACAACATTTTCAAACCAAAAAACAAAAACAATCACATGAAACAAAAAGAAGCAAATAAACCCCCACCAATTCAAACAAACAAAAAAAAAAAAGAGGAAAAGAAATGAAACAAAACAAAAAAGCCAAAAGAATAGAGAAAATATATAAAAAAAGAGAATGATAATCATAATCTCACCCAAACTAAAAGCTTCTCAATGACAAGAAAAAAGGTCAACAGAAAAACTAAATTTGCTGAAGCAATCTAAAAGCATCTGAAATACATTATTTCTATTGGAACAAAATCAAAACTTAAGCTAAAATTCAAATCTGGATTGGGCAGATTGGTAAACAGGCTTAGAGATGAGTTGCAACAAATCACAGAAGAACTGTGCCACTCCTTAGATAACAATATGTACCACTTTTTGGACAAGAGCAGTGGAACAAGTGGTAGTGACATTGTATCACACCTTGCTGAACCTTTAGGATGGGCCAGCGGCTTACACTCTTTAACCACTGCTTTCAAACAACCTGTTTTTGTTTCTTTGTTGCAGAAAGCGTCTCAAGTTAAAGAAGAGGTAAATCTTCAAAATTTGGTATAGTTTTGGCAGCCTGAATCAGTGAGATGAAATAGGTAACAACATGATAAATCTAAAAAAAAAAAAAATGAAAAATAAGAAAAAAAGAAATATAACCTTATAAAAGGTTGGCTTTTTCTTTCAACAAAAATTTCATAGGCAGCCTATGTGACTAGAACGCTCCAAGAAAGTTGTTGTCGCACAGGCAGTTTAAGATGATGATCAAACCACATTCTGCTATGTTCATGTACACTTGCTTAGCATTAGTGAGCAAAACACAAATGAAAAAGAAAACATAATGTTGCATTACATGGAGCAAGGGGGGGGGGGGGGTGTGTGGGGGTGGGGGGCACATTTTTTAGCATGAAATTGCTCATGAAAGCTAAAGAACAAAAACAGTTTTCATCAAAGAGAGGATACATTTGTTTCACTTATAAGCTTCCTTACAGCCGCTTTCTTTTTTTTTCTCCAAAGGAAAATTAGGTTTAGAAGATTATGAGAATGAGAATGAACAGGGATATTCTCCCACTTTTCTACCTTGCATGGCATGGTATGTACCTCCCAAGACACTAGTCTCCAGTAAAACAAGAAGATGTTATTTTTTTCCATACTGCTCATTCCACCTCAAACAAACTTACAGTCTATTTGAATCTTTTCAGCAATAGTGTCATTCATTCCCTGACTCGTATTTGAAATCAATATGTTAAGAATTAATCATTAGCCAATTGAATTATAAAGACACATCAACTATGCCATCCTTAATAGATATTTTCAATCACTGTAGTATGAGATAAAACCAAACACACCATGAAGTTAAAATCATTAAGAAGTTACTTCAGTGAGAGATCAGACAGTAAACATATCAATAAAGCAAGTTTGACAAAAAAAAAACCTTTAAAAAGCCAAATGAAACATATTTGTAAGATAAAAAAAAAATTAGACCCTCACAACAATGCAAAGAAAACAAAATGAAAGCTTAAGTGGTTCGTCACGTACCTCTGTTTGGAATGTGGGAGAGTGATGAGTGGAGACTGAGTTGACTACATCGTTCCTCTTCGTCTGCTAGTGAGTGCATAAGTTGTTAGGTGCAGGAGATGATTAGTAAGTGCAGAATTTGTTTCATCAACACTTAATTATCAGGAATAGATTTGTTAGAGATTAAAAGAAAAGAAGAACAATCAGTACAAAATGGTTATTATGTTACATTGAACTTAAATTGTATACCTGAAACGTTAGGGAAAATATAGATTATGATGAGTGATTCAAGTATGGAAAAGGTACATAGAAGAAAAAAAACCCATTGAATAGTGTTACACTATGAAATGAATGAAAAATCTTTGATAATTGCCTAGTTCTCAGTACAGTTACTCCACTATTAAGTAACCAGGTGTCCTTTCTAGGCAAACCTCAGAAGAGCCGCCAATAAATAAACCTTTATCATCCCTCCAATGGTCGTTGTGTGCAGACACTTGCCTCTCTAATAAATCTGCCTTATTGTGAGTCCTGACTTGTGGTGACCTGATATAACCCTGGTCAGTTTGACATTCAGACTGTTCCTGGTCAGGTAAGGGGGAAAGTCAAGTTGTATGGCGATATGTTTTGTATTCTGGTGTCAGCCATTTAGTCAAAGACAGATTTTGCTGGACTTCTGTAATATTTATCTTCTTTTCATTGTCAAATTTCCCTTTTTATACTTTTTTGGGCGCACATTAGTCTTAAAACTGTATTCTCAGAAATATTGCAGAAGTGAAGGAGGAAGGAAAGGATAGAACAAAGTGATCTTAGTATCAGAATTTGTGACAGGAATAAATGGAAATCAGAAATCTAGAGTTGCCATTTTTTTTTCAGGCAGAAGAAGGCATCATTCATAAAAATGTATTTCCTGTTCTTTTCAAATCTTCCCTGTCCCCCTTTTTTCTAAAGAAAAAGATAAAATGTGAAGCAAAAAAACCCCCAAACAAACAATGGTGTGATATGATATATAATATGATATATTGTTATGATTTATGTAGGCTTTTTTGCAGCTTTTTACCTATTCTTGTGCTTTTGTTCACAGTAGAGTAATAACAGAACAGACGCCCTCCAAAACCCCATGAACCTAAGCTGCTATGAATAGCGGGTTTCTCTAAATTTAAATGACTTTTTCAGCTTTAGCTGATGATCAGTGCAAGATGTACAGTAAAACTTGGCAGAAATCATAATAGTTAAAAAAACCCAGCAATGTTCTTTGCACAATGGATTAACATGTATTACTTTGCTTAACTAAAAAAAATTGTTCTTTTAAGCATATTTTGGACCATTTATGGTATGTGATTCATTTGCTTGCGATGGCAATTATGATGTCTTTTACCACAGCTTTCAAAAGTTTTAAAAATGGAGGAACTACATTACAAAAATGACCCTGATTATGTCATAGCTCTTCTGCATAAAAATATCTGTGCTCTTCTCTGCTTTCAGATAAAATGTTTGGTATACTGTCCACATAATAAACTGCGTCAAATGGATCAAAATAATTTCTCTAAACAAGAATCATGACAATTTGATAAAGGTAGTTAGTTAGTGTATAATGAAAGTTTTCATAGGTTTATATTTTGGGAAACAGAAAATCAGTTGAAAAAAGAAAGTGCCTCATAAAATCTGGCATTCAGTAATCTTTTTTAACATCTGGTGTAAAATAATGAACAACTAATGTGATGTTGAGTGACAGATTCCTATTAAGAAGCTTTGATATCAGAGCATTTTGATGGTAACATGATTTCAAATGACAAAAGTCCCTAGCAGTTTTTTAATCATAAATAAATGACTTACAAACTTTTATCCTATTTTTAGTTTATGTATTGCTACAATCATTTCCACATTGCCAGATTCTACAATTAAAAGTTTATAGGATTTTTATATAGAAATAAAGAGATCAAATCGACATGTAGTAAATGGATGAATGAGATGATTACATTTAAAAAAAATTGTTATAGTTACATGAAAGAAAGATGTTATAAAATCTGGCATTGAGCAATCTTTTTTAACAGCTGGTATGAAATAATCACCAACTGATGTGATGCTAAGATAAAGCTTTGGCGAGTGACAGATTCCCATAAAGATATCTCGTCATTTTGATAGTAACATGATTTCAAATAATAAAAATGTCAAGCATGATTTCAATTATCAAAAAAACAACAAAAAAACAACATGTAAAGGGCCTTTTATCTTATTTCTAGAGCACATATTACAACTATGATTCTCTCATTGCCAGATTCTACAATAAAAAGTTTTTAGGATTCTTAGATAGAAATACAGATATCAAATTTACATGTAGTATGAATGAGATGATTAAATCTTTAGAAATTATCATATATGATAGAATCACATCACTGAATAGAAATAAAAGTCTGATATTTAGAAATTTGTTCAAATTAACAATTTGTCCAAAAATGTTTTTTTTCCTCCTTACCAACTTTCCCTTCTTCCTCAAGTCGTGTCTGAAAAAAATTGATAAGAGGTATACTTAAAATATAAGAATAATTCTAATCCATACTCATTGTGTTCTTTGTGGTTACTATTGCTACAATGATGGCCAAAGAAAACAAAAAGATTTCATGAAAATCTAAATATAATAGACTCAGTTTGTGCCAACTTAAACTACAGTCTCACTAAATTATAGCTTTTCACAATTATGACCATTTGATACTGTTACAAATTAGATTGGGATTAAGAATTAATCCTTTTATGATTGCCTACTCTTTGGTATAAGGTGTTTCATCAAAACAATTTAATGCACCATTAACAGTTGATGATTCATCTTCCATGTTGAAATGCCCATCCATCATGATCTTACAGTGCAAATTCTACACATGAGATAATGCCAGAAAAACCTCTCTGAGATTTAAAAACAAACTGGAAGCTATGCTTCTAAAAATTTGAATGAATCCTGGTTGAATAAAAAGTTAGGATAAAAAAAAGGAAAACTCATGTATGTTTGAATATAAGTGCAGGGGAAAGAAGATCAAAATAAAGCTTTCCTTTAAATTATCCCCCCCCCCCTTCCCCATATCATATCCTAACAGACTGCTCATGTAAATATGACGCCATAGCCCAGGGCTTAGACCATGTTTTTAGGTTTTGGCATTATTTTAAGCTCAATTCAGAATATAATATATTCATTTCAGATGCTAAAGATTTGTGCTGTAAGTTGAGAATGATAGGAGCAGTAGAATCAATCACTTGGAAATAATAATCCTCTCATGCAGTAAAATGCTTCATGTGTTTATACATTAATTACCTGTAGTTGAACCAGCTCATAGTAAAGCCCTTTGCTCTCCATTAGCTGGTCATGGGTTCCCATCTCCATGCCTTGACCATCGCTCATGGCCACTATCATGTCAGCATGTTTGATTGTTGACAAACGATGGGCAATGGTGACAGTCGTTCTTCCTTTTTCAGCCTTTGTAAAACAAAAAATGCCAGTTTCATGATTCGCAACTGTCCCACTCAATGTTTGGTATGTCAGAAACAGTCTTAAGACTGGTTTGGCTGGTGCCAGTCTAATGTGACGGATATTTGTGTGGCAACACATTAACTTGTTTTGAGCACTCCACCTGTGATATGGCCTATAAAGTGTTGGTATGGACACTTAACATTTTGTTTTATTATGTAATAACATAGTTATTTTATAGATAATAAAAAAAACAACATAAGATTGCAAAATTTGGATTTGTGCATAGGGTCATCTGTCAAGCACCATCACCACCACCACCACCACCAACAACAACAACAACAACAAACACACACACACATACACATACAAACATATACATACACACACTCACACACACACACACACACACACACACACAAACACACAAGCATACATCATACTATTTCAATGTTTCAGGGATGACTAAAAGATTACAGGTGAAAAACAAATTAAAAGATAAAACAAGAGGACTGACCTTATTCAGCGCATTTTGCACAATGGCTTCACTCTCTTGATCCAATGCAGATGTTGCTTCATCTAAAAGCAGTATAGTTGGGTTACGTATCAAAGCTCGAGCAATGGCAATTCTCTGCTTTTGTCCACCACTGAGTTGGGCTCCTCTTTCTCCAACATTTGTGTCATAGCCCTGAAAAAAGAAAGAAAAAACTTTTCAAAATGAAAGATTTATTCCTTCAGGAATTCATGTGAAAGTGATGTGTAATTCATGATAGTCCTTTCCCCAGTTCTGCCATTTCAAAATGATAGGCAGTAACTGCTAACCAGTTACAGCTCCCATTATTGAGGCAAACATGTTTTTATACTTCCAATGGACATTAATGACTGATATTACACTACTGATGCACCTTAACAGGAGCATTGGAGTAAAAATAAACCACTCACCAAATGGGATAATGATATCCTCAGTAGTATATGTCAGTTACTGCCTTTCATTTTGAAACGGCAGAGTTCTAGCAGATATCCATTGATATGCTTTTCTGTGCATGTAACTTGCTCCATCCTTTCTTGCTTTTTTCCAGCCCTCCTTTAATCTATCCCACCAGCCAACCATCTTTACACATTCAAAAACAATTTATAAGAACAAATCAGCACAACACAAAACTTATTAAGGGGAAGGACAGAGAAACTTATTGTTAAATAAGAAAACACATGCGTTTTCTATGAATAAAAGCAATTGATTTGATAGTTGATTACCTGCGGTAAGAGTTTGATGAAATCATGAGCATTGGCATCTTTTGCTGCTTTTTCTACTTCCTTTTGAGACGCATCTAATTTGCCAAACTTGATATTTTCTGCGATGGTCATGTCAAATAATACAGGTTCCTGACTAACAATTCCAATTCTTTCTCTCAGCCATTTCAAATTGAGTGATTTCAGCTCTTGACCATCAAGAAGAACCTTAAGAAAAGAAAGAATCATACATTTAACACTTACAACAAACACTTGCCTTGAAACTGATGATGCTTTGGCATACTATACATATACATTCACAGTTGAAAAATCTGTGTCCCTTATTTGATTTAAAACTGAAGTGATACATAACATTGGCAGTTTGTAAATGACTTCTTATTTGAAAAAAAAAAAAGAATGATGCAGGGTTGCCACATTTCCAGTGAAGATAATATATAATATTTGAAGTACAGTAAGTCCCCTAATGAGCTTGTAGTGCTGATACTATTTTGCACATAATTCTCAGCCTTGCATGAGAATAATAAACTCATACACATGTGACTTTTCACTAACTGTATAAAGAAAGAATCAAGCTTCCAGCTATATCATACTCTCCAACTAATTCTACACATTTTTTCATAGATTGCACAACCCACAGAGATTTAAGATTTCGTCATATTGATTTTCAATTAAAAAAAACAAGACAGAAACGCATGTTATATTGCATTTTTAGCAGTGCTAAGAATTCTTTTTCAGCAAGAAAGATGCCTTCAGACATAGATATTTTGTGAAGGGGAAGCAATCTGAGCCAAAGGTGCCAGCTCCAAGGGTTGATTAGATGATGTCATGGACAGCCAACAGCGATCACAAAGGGCAATGTGAGCAATAAAAATGTTTGCAAGATGACTGGCAGAAAAGTTGCTGTCAGTCATGCTATGAGTTATAATCTAGCAGCAAATTACTTAGGAAACTAAAAGTAGTCATCAACAAACATTGATAATGCAATAAACTGTGGCTAAACCCAAACTTTCTCAGTTTGTCACTGCTTACTAAAAAATACAATAGCTAGTAAATGACAGATATCAATAAAAAAAACAAACACTATTTTCTGAATATTTCTACATAAAAAAGAGTAAAAATGATCAGATACACATATTTTTACTTTGCAATGTTGCATCAGATAACAAAAAATCTTAAAACTTCCTAGACTTCTCTTTTCACAGATGTGTGCAAAGAGGCTTTTGTTGGAAATGAATACATATTACAAGGAAAGTTGTATTCACTACTTGTTAGGTCAGGCTTGTTAAAAATTTGAAGTCATTAAAAGATGATGAGCTGTATATATCATTTATAAACAAAAGGAAAGGGTGAAGTAAAATGAAAAAGGTCCCAACAAAAAAGGCTTACCCTTCCTTCATGAGGATCATAAAACCTTTGCAAAAGTTGTATGATTGTTGACTTCCCACACCCACTTGAACCAACAAGGGCATAATGTTTACCTGCTTGTATTTCAAGATTAAAACCTTTCAGGATCTGGAGAAAAAAGAATGAAATGAAACCTTGTTGAGGTAGTAAATCACTAAGATAAAGCTTTGGAGTTCATTAGTAAAGATCATAAGGTCAATTGAAAAAAATGATAATGGCAAATCATGTGAAAAGAAACCAAACCATAGAAATTCACATCTAAGGCTGAAAAAAAAACCAACTAAAAACTTTACTTAGCAAAGCTGGAAAAGATAAACCACGCTGAATTTTTTTCTTTCATAGCCTAGATCAAAATTCTCCTATTCTTGGGGTGAAACATGATATACCTACTTTCATTTCAGGCCTTGCAGGATATGAAAAATGAAGATTTTCAAGCTTGATATTGCCATCAAGTTTTTCAGGTTTGTGCCCTTCTTCTGATGTACCATCTATTTCTGGTTCAAGAGCAATCATGGAAAACACTTTTGAAGCTGCTCCTCTTGCTATAGAAAAGTTTTCAAGGTTGTTTGAGGCATTGCCAAGAGATATGGAGCCAATCATCACGCCTAAAAATACCTAAAGAAATAGACATATTGAATACATAATTAGATCATTTGCACAATTTTCAAACAGATCTACAAAGCAAGTAATACAAGAGGCTCGTCTTACATAAAACACAGCAAAATGTTTTTTTCCTTTTTCATCACATACATCATATTTACAATTAAGAAAGAATTAAAAGTAAAAGGCATAAACTCTCAGAGTACTATATTCTTAAAGACGAGCAGTCCTAATGAAGCTTGTTTTCTATGAGGACTGAATTAAAATCTTGTCCTTTGCTCATTAATATCTTCATGCTTCATCGAACTGATCTCCATACTACAGTTACAGTATGCCATTTCACTGATAAGAGAAAAAGATAATTCTAGTCTCTTGGCCAATGGTCCCAATGGTTAATCCTGTGACCTGGAGGACAATAAGACTTTCTTAATAGAGCATGTATCGTATGCCTTTTGAACCCAAAGCAGAATGTACATAGTATTTGGGTTGATGGGTAACTGTGATGAGTGGTTGTAGGGTTAATCCACTTGTAGTTTATTGGTTTATTGATATAGATGGGGTTGTGATAAGTATGAAAAATCTGATTGTGGGAAAATAATCAGTAGAACAAATTAAGACCAAACAAACTTTGGTTCATCACTACTTTTCTTCAGGGGCCGATTTTATGGAGCGAGACTAGAAGCCAGTCTCGGGACTATCTACGTAACCTAGACCGAGACTGGCATCATCCGTTCTTATGGCGATGGACCAGCAGATTTAGTCCCGAGCAGCCCCGACTATCTCTAGCCTATATTACTATAACCCATACAGTCTTGAAACAGGCGTCAAACCATAATGTTGAAACTTTGATAAATGATAATATTGAAAGCCCTTATATTGAACTTCGGTTAATAACTTGGTTTCAAGAACGGAATTTTATATCTTATTAACAAAAGGTCGTGAAGATGATAATCTTGGCTGTTTTCTTACTTTGTTAATAAAATAAAGCATCATTCTGTTTAGTCGGGATCAAAGTTCAGGAAGCAGAGATGATGTAGCGCCCGCAATTCCATTTACTAATAATTCACTTTCTCTCCCCCCAGCCTTGTGAAACGATTAAAGATACGCTTTTAAATCTTGATTTACTCGATTTTAGTATAAAATGTCTGTTTGAGATATGCGAGTTAGTCATCCGTTCATCTTTGTGTGGCAGAACGTTAACTTGTTCTGAGCTCTCACCCAGTGAATCGACCAATAGTTATAGGCTAGTGTTAAATCAGGACGTTAAATCTTACGTTGAAACATGGGGGAAAATTAACATTTTATGAAAAATTCGAATTATTATCGTGCATCCACTAAGGCCTTCACAATTGCAAATATTCATGATCTAAGACAAGTGGTTATTTGGCCTCTTCATCTGAGACGAGAGAAAAACTCACACGATTTTAATAATTCAAGGGGGACTCACACCCTTTTAAGTGTCTGGTATGGCCAAAGTCCCTTAAGGGAGATCTTGACATTTGCAGAAGGACCAGCAACAAGAAAGCGACGCGATTGGTTAAACTTCTCTCGACATCTATGTTTTATGGAATGTGATCGGGATTTCTAAAAAAAAAATTCTACGTAATAAACGATTGGTCAATATTGGAGCTAGACGGATTTATGGGAAAAGATGTTATCTCGTATAATATGGCTTCACCTAGTGTGACAACATGCTAGAAGACTTGAAAATATTGGAGGGGATATAGAGCTTAAGTCGGAAAATTTGTGGGTAAATTAGGTGGTAGTGGTGGTTGTAGTAGCAGCTGCAGCAGCAGCGGCAGTAATAGTAGTAGTAGTAGTAGTAATACTAGTAGTAGTAGTAGTAGTAGTAGTAGTAGTAGTAGTAGTAGTAGTAGTAGTAGTAGTAGTAGTAGTAGTAGTA
>JAUEKY010079071.1:0-10800 GCA_031833965.1 Scyllaea pelagica
GTCCCCCCCCCCCCCCCCCCCCCAGTTGCACAGATACACTCAAACAAGAGTATTTGATGTGCATCACAATCTGTATGTCTTGTTTTTATATAATTATCAGTTTATGTTCTATGACTTGTTAGATGATGTGATTCTATTTTTCCTCTGTTAAACCTCTAGGCTGAACACACACATCCATACATATCATGCCCATACATACACACTTGCACACACACACACACACACACACACACACATAAACACACACACAAAACACACACACATACACACACAATTCCAAAAAGCTATATCATAGTGAATTAAAAAACATCTCATACTGTAAGGATTTCTGAATTAAACAAAATGCAAATGTTGTATTTTTTTCATCCCACTTTTTATCAAAGGTCTTCTCAAAAGGTTTGCTCCTTGTTTCTGAGGAAATGAGTAGTCTTAAAGGTCCGACAAGAAGTCTAGAATTTCAGTTTGAAGCAAAAGTCACCATGTCACCGAGTATGAGTATTGTAGCTTTTTACATCAGAGACAATGGAGAATTTGTTGTTGATGCCCTGTCCCTGAGTGTGGAAGGACTATTTGACAATGCTGTGAGTTGAAACTTTCCAGTTAATTTGTCTATGATAATTTTTCAATTTGATGAGATGAGTTTCTATACCTATGCCAGCGTAAGCTTAAGATTTGGAGAGACAAAGTTGATGAAATGTCAGAAATAGATAGATTCAAGGGATAATGGTTTTATGGTCCAAGAATGGATATCAAGAGGCAGCTGTACACATTTGTCTGTTGTCAAAAGATGAAGAACAAAAACTTTCCATTAATCTGTCTGCTAAATGATAATTCTAATTTTGGGATTCATTTTCTTATCTTCAGCAATGGATTTTAGAAAATAATTGGCGGTATATTACAACTGCCTCCCGCCACTGCTTTGTAAAACATGTGAAATATAGATTTCAGCATGACATTTCATAAACTGGAAGTGGCCAGAATTCTTCCCCTAAGCTGTTAATTTTGGAACATTTTGTTATGTATCATTGTTCTCATATATATTCAATCTGGACACAAAAATTCTTTCTTCTCTTATTTCAAGTAGAACTTCCAAAATACAGCAAGATAGCTACATAAAGTTAATAAAAAACTAATGAAATCCAAAATTTAGATGTTGAACCTATCCGCCTCATATAAAATTTTTCAGGTCACCATTGAGTTCAACAAGGAAAAAGTACAGCCTGGAGAAAATGTGAATGCAATTATCAAAGGAGAAAAAGACTCTATTGCCTTTGTGACAGCTGTCGACAGGAGCGTTCAGCTGCTGGGGTCTAAAAATGAATTAACCCAGGATCGGGTGAGTCCGAAAAAGATTTAAGAAATTCAATGAAGTCTTACTCTTACTTAAAAATAAAAAGTTAAGAAAAAAAGTGATAAACTTGTAATACTTCCTAGCAAAGGTCCTTCATACTTGGTCCTTATCTGCAGGTTTATTGTTTGTGCTCATTAACTTATGAATTTGATTGATGCTAAATTATCACTGGCATAGAAGTGAAAATGATCATTTCTCAAAACTTCTTTTGTCCACCATTTTATTTTTCAGTTGTAAGAAAAACAAATTAACTTTGGATGCATATTCGAACCAGTCTTTGGAGCAGAGAATTCCTTTGACTTTTCTTTATTTTCAAACTTGCTGTCTCAAATGAAATTATGTAGCATACAATGTATGACTTTCATTATGACTGTTATACACTTGGCCATCCAGGAGAAAAGCAATGGTCTATACAATAATAATAATTTTGTACTGTCCGATTTTGGCAATTTGTTGTTTCATTACTTAGTTGAGGCATAGAATACTTTCGAAACTTTTGGTAAGAGACACACACTCACAACGCATGTATGCTCACAAACGCGCACACATTTATAGCATTAAAACAAGTATTGAACCATGATTGTCAACTGCTGAAAAATCGCTTGGATATTTCTATTTAAACTGATTGCAATATATTGCTATATTGTTGCTTTGTTTATCTATCAATTATAATGAAAATATGCTGAATCACTCATATGAAATTCCTAGCTATTCATTGTTGGCAATAGGTCACTTTTGCAAATGTAGATAAAAGTGCTACATGTTGAGACTTTTGTCTTTGAGGATCAAGAACCTGTTCCGTCTTAGGTAATTCTAAATTCATTTACCACTCTCTATTCTCACAATAATAACAAAAAAATAAGAAACACAAAATACACTAAGGATCATTATAACATTGTATTCAAGAACTTTAAAGGGAAAGAAGCAGGAAATCATAGTGCCTGAACAAAAAAAAAAAAAAAAACCCACTTCAGGGTTGTCTATGGCTTAATAAGCAGCATAGATAATAAAAGATAGAATAACAAAAACAATTAGACATCCAATTACTAAAAAGCCATACTCAAAGCACTTTACCAATCAATTCAAGAATTTGAAAATTCACATACACAAACATATAAGTATAGGCATCATGTGTTAATGAAAGGTTTTAAACTAATACAGAAATAATAGAGTCATAAACAAATTCAGTTGCCATGATGAATGATGCTCGGAAATGACCAAGGAATATAATGATAATTGCAAAGAAAATCACTTTCAAAATGATTAGACTAGAGCATGTGTCATGAACTTCCATGACTGAAATAACATTGAAGTTTTTTAATCATCATACGAGTGATTTGTGCTTGTGAAATAGAGTTTCTAGAGGTATACTGTACAGTAAATGATGTGTGGCCAATGTAATTGTTTCTTTGCTCCCCTGTTAATCTTTAGTCAGTGAGGCCAATACAAGTCCTCTTGATCTCTTGTTTTCTTCTACACCCATCATCTTACCAGTTTAAACTGTTCAAATAGAGCTTTGAGGTGCCCATACCTGTTGAAAATACCCCAAACCTATAAGCAAGCAAATGTTCTCCTCTTCCTCTTCCAACTTTTATTCACTATTGCTGTGCTCATAGTCACAGTTCTTTTTTTTCTCATGCTGTGTTAAAGAAATAAGAATTTGACCAAACCCTTGACTTGATTACTCAGTATCCATTGTGGCTCATGCCGCAATTCTTGTTAATAGTGTCTCAGCTCTATGAAAATGTTCACAGTATGCTAAAGCTTTTATAGAAAAATGCATCAATTTATTTTTATTCTCAGGTGATAGAAGAACTTGCCAAGTATGATTATGGGAACTATGGATTCTGGAGATATATGTTCATCTGTGGCTGGCCATCTTACTTTGGTGGAACAGATGCTTCATCAGTGCTTCAGGTAACATTTGTAAAATTCTTTAATCATTTTGATTGGTCTGTTTTCAAGTATGAATTTAAGATAAGCTCACAATTCCAAATGCTTACCATTTTTTTTTTCAGACATTAAATTCTGGGCAATTTTTCTAGCTTGCCAGGCTGCCAAAATGACTGCATTTCTTCAAACTCAATGATTCATCACTTAATGGTACATTCTCCAACTCTTCAGTTTTGTTCTCCATCTATTTCAAGGTGGTTCTATCACTAATATTCTTTTCCCTGCATAATTTTCACCTCTTTCCTACATGCTAATAATTGTCACTTTTCTTTTTCCTGCTCTTGATTCAATATCTTTCCCCTATTATCTATCTTGATCATTATGCATCATTCGAGATCCAGCCATGATTTTACAAAGCGATCCGTTTTTATGTATCACTACTCTCTTATCTTGAAATGAATAAACACGACTCTCTTTCATTTCTATCGTCAATTCTGCATTCCTTTTTTCACATCTGTTATCTAAGTTTTCATTATTTTCTTACAAAGTTCAATCCATCAATTAAAATGGAATTTTGTCAACAAGTATTTACAAATTATACTTAAATTATGTTAAAAATGCATTGCAGACCGATATTGTCTTTTATTTCTCACCCAGTCTGCTGGTGTTAATGTGATCACAGATGGATATATTTACAGTCGCTATGATGATCCAAGTAAGTCACATTACTTTTGTAATCTTCTTTTTTTGCAGTTCTAGACATTAGCTCTACATTAATTGAGATTCTATCTTGCTAAGAAAGAAAAAAAAGACTACAATATTGTTTTTCTATATGAGTGATAGAAAAGACCTGTATTTCATTAAGAGAGATCAACAACAATGTTATTTTGATTGCTCCAAGAAGGAAGAAAACTTTCCTGACAGCCTCAAAACTCTGCTATCCTTTACTTATTTCATTAACCTTGTGTTTATGATTTGATGATTTCAATCTTAAAAGACATTGATGACTTGAGGCTTTTTTTCATAAAAAGAACTTTTGTCATATAGCTGCCTCTTATGCAGTAGCAAGTCATACTTGTTCATTTTTTATCTTTTATTCTTATTGGTTAGAATTCATGATAGGATATCTTTGGTTCTTGAATTTATTTTTCTTATGTTATGTGTACCTATTCCTGAAATATGTATTGGTGTTTCCAAACAAAAGCCTGACATTGATAAATTCATCTTTAATTAATTCTTAAAAATCTTGATGTCATGATCATTTGATGATAAGGAGAAAAAAGTAAAATGATAATCAAGCCACAGATACACGCACAAAATGCATGTTTTGCTTGCATGTCTCCTCTCAAGCAATCTGCAAAATTGGTTGTTGTTTTCAAGGCCTTATTTTTCACTTCATTTTTGTTGTTGTGGGATTGTACGGGTGACCGCCAGAAATGCATGCGCATCTTCTTTTTCTTGCTTTCCCATACATATATATGTTTTATCAAAGTCATCACAAGAGTGGAAAAAAAAGAATAATCACAAATCTAATAATCCCCATACTTTCAATAGGAAGTAAATTAGAGCAATTTATGAACCCTGAATCAGGAATTTGATAAGTTTTTAGTGAAAATAAAGAAAAAGAAAAAACAAAACAAAACAAAACAAAAAACAAAACAAAACAAAACAGCACTGCTAAAGGAGGCCATTTGCTTCAGCTTTGCACCTTGATATCTGATTTTATTTTTTAGAATTAAGCAACACTCTTTTCATACCATTGTTTCAAATTATTGAAAAGAAATTGTTTAACGTACTTGGGATGCAGTTGAGATTAATGAAACTTAAAAGGTAAAAAGAATGAAAAGTAACCCATTAGGTTAGTTACCAACATGGGTTATCTGATTATGTAAAGTTGTCATGATTCATAGATCCAAAATAAAACGGGGTCTAATAGAATGACCTGTGTAATGAGAACAGTGTGTACGAAAATTATCCACTAGTCCACTAGAAATCAATTTTATTTCTGTCCTTAATCTCTGTCTGTTCATACAATCATGCTATTCTTTATCATTATTTATTTCCCTATGCTCTCGTATTTTAATTTGGTTTTTTTTCATATCAGAACCAGATTAGCAAATCTTGATGTCACAATCATTTCAATGCATGTTGATCTGAAATTCTGCTGTTTTTGTCTTTGAAATGTAATTGGAATATGAATATCCCCAAGATTTAGATTCAATTATAAAAAAGATATATTTAACTTTTTGGAATAAGGCAGCATTAGATTTGAGACTAAAAAGAGAATGGTGCACTATCTTTTTTTTGTCCTTTCAAATCATTGCATGTTATAATGAATCAAAACATTTGGTTCACACTGAAATTAAGAGAAAAGAAGAGCAGAAGGAAGACTAGGATGAAAAGATTAAGCAAAAAGGGGTTTTAAAAATAGTATTGGATTGATAGTGAAAATTCATATGGCATTAATCTTTTTGCCTTGGGCAAATGATTTCAACAGTTCAGACTTCAATACCTGAAGAAACAGATGGGTTTGCAGGATCAGGAGGGCCAGCAAATAAATTTCCCTCCATAGAAAAAGCAAAAACTCGCAAGTCCTTCCCAGAAAATTGGCTGTGGTCCTCATTTGAAATCATCAAGGAGTATGTGCTTCAAAGCACCCCTGTAACATTATTTCACAAAAATAGAACACTTAACTTCATTGATCCGTCTGAATGCTTTCCATTTAAATTAACCAATTTCTTTTCCTAATCTTCTCAACAGACACTTTTTATCATCTCTTTTCTTCCATTCTATTATTCTTAATGTATTGTATTCGCATTTCTAATTTCAAAATCTTGATACTTTTTTCCATCTGTTAAAATGATGTGTGTCCTAGTGTGAATTTCTTTTTTTCTTGAACTTTATGTGATAATAATTTCTATTTTTGAAGATGTGTTGTTTAAGACAAACAATTCTTTTAGCTTTTTACAAGTCATCACCTCATGGAGCAGACCATTCATCAAAGGTTCCTGCTGGAAAAACATCCCCAAGAGTTAGAAAATTTTTTCCAGAAAACTGGCTTTGGAAATCATTAATTATCATTTCTCGGTAAGGAGGAAACAAATACTGTGTGAAGGGAAAGAGGTTCACAGTAGTTGATAATCAATCTTAGAGTGTGAAGATTGACTTTATGATAAACAATCATTGCACTAGTTTCTGGCTTGGGTGTATGTTACCTTGCTCAATTTTCTCCTATTCTACAATTAATATATGGGAGACAGATTAACAACTTATGGTTTAACTAGTTAATTAGGTTTAACGCAGACGATTTAGTGGTTTTTTGGGAAAACAGCAGAATGTTTACAACACAATGTTAATATGCTAAATAGAGAACTTAAAAAGAGAGGAACTAAGATCAATGCAAAGAAAACTAAAACCATGGTGATAGGCAGATATACGCAGAAACACCAATTCCAGATTGACAGAGAAATTATTGAACAAGTAGAAGACTATAAGTATTTAAGTGTCGTAATATCATCAAACTGTAGATTAAAAGATGAAGTTAACCAAAGGATAAAAAAAGTAACAATAATCTACAGCCAGCTATGACAGAGCTTCATTGGTAAAGAAGAACTAACGAGTGAAACAAAAACAGCAATATTAAACTCAGTATATAGTTATAGTCCAACCCTGATATATGGTAGTGAATCATGGAATCTCGATTGCAAAGATAAAAGTAAATTACAGGCTGCTGAAATGAAATTCCTTTGGTTAGACTAAAAGAGATAAAATTAGAAATACCAGAATAAGAGACCAAGCAAAGACTGAAAGAATCTCAAGTAGAATTGAAAAGAACAGACTTAGGTGATTCGCACATATGAATAGAATGGATAGTAACAAAATTCCAAAACAAATCCTAGAAAATAAGCCACAAGGCAAATTACCAAGAGGTAGACCAAAGAAATTATGCCAGGAAACAATATCCAAATGCTAGAAAAGAGAGGTGGCAAATTTGTTGAAGCTAAAAGGAAGACTCTGGATAGAGATCAGTGGCAAAAGTTTGTTCATAACAGCTAACTTACACCGCAAGGTATCATAGGTTCAAAAATAAAGAAAGATAGAAAGAAAGGTTTAACTAGTTGCTGGCTTTTAATCAACACTTACCTTAATGAAGAGCCAAAGCCATTTATTTTCAGTGCTATAAGGCCATTGAAAGGGACACAAAATCTGTTTTTTATTTCATTGATGAGATGCATGATGAAAATAACTCTTCTTCATATTCTTCTCCAAGTGTCATCTCATTGAGGTTGACATGGGATGACTCTCAATCCTACTCTCTCCAACACTCTCTTTTTGCAATCTCTCACCAGCATTCTTGTCCAGGCCTTCACCATCCATCCAGATTCACGATTGTCTTCCTTTCCCTTTTTTCCCTTCAACTTTTCCCTCTAAGATATCTTAAGTGGTAGTTTGATTGCTATTATGCGTTCAAAGTATTTAATCTTCCTTGTTTTGATGGTGTTCAGTAGTAGTGCAGGACTTTTATCTAAGATTTCACAAACATCTTTGTTCTTTTCTGTGTCTTTCCAGGATATGTCTAAATTATGGAATGTCCACATCTCAATGCTAGTGTTTTTCAAGATTTTTATTTAATGTCTATGTCTCTGTACTATGCACAGCAGTTTAGAACTCAGAGTCTTGCAGAACAATAAATGATAATCATTAATCTACCAGGTTTCTGAAATGTATAATCACCTATAAATGATTTTTTGGTTATAAATTAGTTTTATACCAACCACCAAATATATTCAAACATCATCTACTTTTATTTCAAATGAAGAAGAAGAAGAAATGTTTTTCTTTGTAATTGATTGTACAAAGCTGTTAATCATCTGAAATCTTTCATAAGAAAACTTGAAATATGAAGGGCAAATTGAGTTTTGGCCTCTTTTTTTTATTTATCACAGCATACAAAAAAAAAATGCAAGCAATCAGGAATAGGATAAGAAGTCCAAGGAAAAATAAGGACTGAGGAGGGGAAAAAAGAATGTAATTGAGCAAATTAGATATAAATAAATAAGCAGAAATAAATCAGTGAGGGGTAAATAAATTAGATATAAATAAGTAAGCAGAAATAAAGCAGAGAGGGTAAATGGGGAGTTTTTGTTAGCTAATTTATGAAAGTATATAAGATTTTTAAATTAAAATATGCCAAGGAATCTTATAGTGAGGGTATGAATATGTAGACTTAACTATGAAATTCTTGAATGAAATCAGATTTTTTGTTTGAAAAGGAGTTTTCTTTTCTATCATGACTGTATTTCTTCTTTGTTTAAGAGGTTTAGAAACACCTTGAAAATGTCATGGATATGACACTTGTTTATATAAATGACAGTTCCAGAAACGACATGTTTCAAATTTCCTTTGTTGATAACTTCAATACCTTTGATATTGAAAATGAATTAATGAGTTATGAATGAAGTAATTTTTTCAAGACTTATGGCTCTGGCAAGTTAAGTTCAACAGATATGATTTTTAAGCCCCATGATAGGGTTCCCATCATTAGAGATTTTCCAGGTTTCTCAGAAAAGTTTGAGACTCCATATCCCTGCAAGGTTCATGTCAATCAAACTTATTTATAGCAGGTTCAATTTTCAGTTCTGTTGATATTTCATCAAAGTTTATGTCAACTTGACTCCTTTTTCATTTGATCAAATAGTGAATAAGGAAGAAGATATCCCAAATCATCTTGGCTTCCCTTTTAATCCTTCAATAAGCAAATAGCCATTGCTTCAGTGACTAAAATCAAATGTTCTAAAATGACAAACCCAATAACAATTCTAATTTCTGGCTTGGTTGTACACTTATGATTCACTGTATTATGACTTCATGATGATTTTGAACTCATATATACCTTAGTTTCTGTGACTCTTTAACAATGATATAATTGTACTAACATTAACATTATATCTCAATTAAAAGAAACAAAACAAAACACAAAAAAACCTTAAGACCAAACAATTCTTAAATAACATTTTTGGAAGCATAAAGAAGAGGGAAAGTTCTACCAGGTAAGTGAAAGACTATTTCATACCATCAAGTGAATGGCTATATTGCACAAAGACTACTTGTGTCTTTCATTGTACTGCACATAAATCAGTAAAAAATAGCATCAGAGAAGATGGGTTTATATCCTAAAGCATTTTAAAACGTATCATGATTAATGAAGCTTGGACTTCAGGAGCACTTACATGTCAAAACTACTTTTATTTAATCTATCAAATATCTGTTACTATTTTATTCTTTTTCTTGTGCAAGAATTTGGTCCAACACTTTTTTTCATGAGAGGTGCACCAATGGCAGAGGACTCTTCTGCTACGGGTACTGCGGGTGGGAACATAGAATCAACCACAAGAACCAGAAAATTGTTTCCTGAAAATTGGCTATGGGATGTCAGATTTATTGGAAAGTATGTTAAAGTTTGTTTTCATTCCACTCTAGCATCAAGAAGTCAGGTGCTTTGCCCAAAATGAATTTTTCATTATGATTTGTCTCTTCTTATGTAACAAGCATTAGCACTGAAGTCATTCAATGCCCTCTAGTAATGTAAAATCATGCTTTTCTTTCACATCATGTATCTGCTGTTTCTCATATCATTTGCTTTATAGTTTTGTTTTGAGTGCATATTATTAGATATGTCAAATAGCTCTGGTGCAGAATCCCAAGAGTGAAAAACTCATTTTTCTCCTGTCCCTTCATGGTAAGTTTAAGACTGTAGAATTGTATTCTAGACATAGTTTCAGATCCTGCTATAAGCACCAAAGTAAAGCTTTGATTATTTCTTTCATTTGCTCAACCAGTAGAGTGTTTGCTTCAGAACTGGTAGATTGTGTGATTAATCCATAGCTATGTGTCACACCCAAGCTGTAAAAATCAGCCCTTTAATAGGAGTTAAGCAGGCATTGGAACAGTGCTAAAACTGTATGACTGGGTGTCAGTATAGTGCGACTGGGTGAGATATATGAGTGGGTCTCCGTTTATCTCTTTCGAAAATTAACTTTTTCATAATGCTCTTATTTGATGAATGATCCCGAAAGTATTGAAATAGGTGCTCAAAGCTTATAGTAATACATTTTTTCAAAGATATGTTATGTGTTTTATTCTTACTTCTAGCAGTGTTAAGCTTTTAAGAATTTTTTCTCACAAGAATGTACCAGTGATGGCTAACAATTCACATTCACAGCAATCATTCACTAAACAAATATGTGCTATTATCCATAAGTGGTACTTTGTTCACTGGTAATAACAGCTATAATCTGCAAAAATCATGGTGTAGATACTAGAGCTACTATTTGCATTGGTTCATTGAAGTACCACATTGTTTTTGCTTAGAGAAAAAAAACTTTTAATAATATGGGTTTAACATCTATTTCAACACATTATAGGCCATATCACTGGCGGAGCACTCTAGACATGTTAACATGCTGCCACACAGAGATAAACGGAGAGAGAGAGAGAGAGAGAGAGAGAGAGAGAGAGAGAGAGAGAGAGAGAGAGAGAGAGAGAGAGAGAGAGAG
>JAUEKY010079182.1:0-10299 GCA_031833965.1 Scyllaea pelagica
TTTTAAAGAAGAAAAAATAGGAGAGAGAGAGAGAGAGAGGAGAGAGAGAGAAACAGACAGACAGACAGAGAGATATTTGTTGGCTGATTCAAGCCTTTGCCTGCTGTGAACTCCACCTTGACATCAGCTGAAGAAAGCATGTTTACTAACTGAGGTCTCCACTAACTATATCAACTATGTTCTGAATACCTGTTATCACCACCTGCTCCATTTCTTTATATCCAAATGTACATATAATGTTCTTTCTATGGTTTTACACAGATCAATAGATGAAGCTGTGTAGAAGATCCTGTATTTGTTCTGTGTCTGTTTGCTATCCAGGCGAACTGTGAGGCCCATGAGGTTCCAGTGTGTAACATTGAAGCCGAGTGGCAGAAGGCCCAGGGTCCGACCTCGCTAGTGGAGCTGGCCATTGACCAGAAGGCCACCAACTACGGCCTGCTCAAAGTCCATTACCATCTGCTGAAGATCATGTCAGCTGTTTTGTATCTGGGCATGAAGTCTGTAAAAGTTTTGTCCCTTTTTGATAATAAGGTAAATCCATTACCATCTGCTAAAGATCATGTCAGCTGTTTTTTATCTGGGCATGAAGTCCGTAAAAGTTTTGTCCCTTTTTGATAATAAAGAAAATCCATAAAGATCATATTAGCTGTTTTTTATCTGGGCATGAAGTCCGTAAAAGTTTTGTCCCTTTTTGATGATAAGGTATGAACACATTGCTTGAGAACATTGTGAGTGAATGGTATTTTTTTTTTCTCTGATGCTATCAATTCATAATATTGTTTTGTTTTCTATACTTTTAAAAGGAATGAAAAATAAAAACAGATCACTAAATCAGATTACCTGGCATAGACAAAAGAATTGCAAGCAACCACATTTCCCTTTCTGCCTCTCATACAATTTATCAAAAAGCTGTTGACTTTTGATCACGGCTAACCAAAGGGTCAAATAAAAGAAATCACTGGTTTGACAGTACCTCTGTAAATCTTGTGATAGTGATTATGTGAAAAGATAAAGTGTAGAGTAAGCAGCCGACACTTAACGCTTCCCTTTCATACATTTTTTGTGTGTACTTGTGCAATTAAAAACAAAAACAAAAATTATATGACAAACTGGAAGTTAAGTTTCAGCTTGCTATTTCTTTTGGAGTTGAATTTAAAAACGTCTTATTTGTCACAGATTTAGTAGCAATTTCAGCCATCTATTTCAGCTTGACAAGATCACTAAGATACTTTGATAATTTTTTTCTTTTCTATCTATATTTCTATTGCTGCAGGGACGGCTTGCCTTATTTAAAGAATTGCATTCTCATCCCTTGCTGCCAAACCAAAAAGTTGATAGTCAACTTGTGATGAGTAGAAAATCAGTAAGTTTTTCTTATTGACCTTTCCCTTTTTTTTTCTCCTTTTTAAAAAGAAAAGTCACTATTATTCTCCATTCTTTATTCAGACATTTATATGAGCTGTGTATCAGGTTTATATTGAAAAAAAAATAGAAAGACTGGCATAATAGTAATCAAAGTCTTGATCTTGACGATTGACATGAAACACCATGTTTTCGTTTGTTGTTCATATGTCTTTAAGGAAAGGCAAGCTGTAATCACATATAAGTACAAGTTCAACAGAAGTCAAAGATTTGATTTGGAAAACCCATGTCTACACTTTTTCCTAAACCTCCATCTTTAGTTTTTAGGGCAAATTTGATAGAGAATCTGAAGTAAGCTTTTAAATTGATAAAAGGAGAAATGCAACTAATTGAATTTTTAAAAAGACCCTGGTATACATTCTCATGACGTTCACTGTATCATTCCTTGTAGATCTTTTTATCTAAATGACATTTTTCCGTTTTTGAAGATATAACTTTTAAGTTTCACCAAGTTTTCAAAAACTGAATCAAATCTGTATTGTATGTTTTAAAGGATATTTGTTATTCTGTCCTATCTCCTTGCTTAGTTCCTGTGTCGTGTGATCTCAAGTGCTCTAGGGACTCTTGAGCCTCCATCTCCTGAGAGCTCCAGTCCTACATCCGATGGCTCCAGTCCTGTCTATAAGCGACAGCGATCTCTTCACCCAGTAGCTTTGAAGTGGACACAGGTAAACCAGTATGCCCCAAAATAACCTTCCACCAAACATTTATTTTAAAAAATTGCAATTCTTCCAAGCCTGTTAACTTTTTTTTCATTTCAAAATTGCCTGTGGATAATCAACTATTACTTTTTTTAATGTGGTTGCAATATTCATTCCTGAAAATTGCTACATTACTTGTTCGATTCCTGCCCGCTGGATTCTTGCACGTTTTGTATTACTGCATGCTACAGCCCATTTACCAAATTTTTTCTATTACATAATTCCCCCCTGCGAGCTAGGTAGGCTACCCACTACTTCTTGTCCAAAATGAAAACAAATTGTTTTTGGATGGCCTAAAAGTAAGTTGTAAGATTGTTTTGTTAATATTTCAGACACAAAGAACCCACCACGAAGGAAAAATGGGAATAATGGCGGGTGGGGAAGGGTGTGTATGTGTGTGAAGAAAGCGTAACTTGTAGTACTTGTAGATATGCTGCCGCTGTAACACACACTATAACTTCCAAGTGCACCATCAAATTCCATGTCCATTATGACGAAAGTAGCAGTGATGGGACAGTGCACCAATTTGAACTAATGGCGGGGTGGCAGGGTGGACAGGGCATTGAGGTCACTGTGTCTTGCCAAGTATGCATGCTCATATACCCCCTATTATTGGGGTAGGGACAACAAGTGTGTGTTTAGGGTTTGTCATCAAACAACACAGTATGCTTTTTGGTTACTCCTGTGAGCATGCAGGAATCCGGCGAGTACCTACTGCATTGATTTTTCTTTTTGTTTTTTCTTGTGTGAAATTGCTACTTTATTGTAAAACAAGGCAGAAATTAGCATAACAAGAAGAACTGCAAAAATTACAGGGTACTCCAAATATTTATCACATTTCAAAATAAAACTTTACAATCTCACATTGCCGTTGTCAGAAAAATCTGATTTTGTATGACCAATCCAAAGATATTCATTCAACAGCAATAGATCTGGAATTATGCTTGATGAGGATGGAAACTGGGAAGGTTTTTTAAAATGAATAATTGTTAAGATTTATATGATTGATTGTTTCACCATTACTTCACTTTGTGTCTTCCTGATGTCAAGTTCAATAACATTTCCAACATGTGATTGCAGATTGCATTAGATCTGGGCAAAGATTTTGGACTTGACCTTGATTACCTCAAACGCCATCAAGTCTGCGAATTCTATTCCTATGGCCATGACAAACTGGCTGAAGAGGTTGGTGACTCTTTCTTTAGTCCAAATTTCTTTTTTGATGAGGATTCATATTTCTGATCCTGAAAACTATTCAAATCAGTCAGAAGGTTACTATCTTTAAGGAGCAAATTTTAATAATATACTAGGCAAACCAGCATTTTTCTTTTGTTGCATTTTCCTTTTTTCATTGGTGGTGAAAAATAAGTATTTTATTTTTATCATGATTGTGCAACTGATTGTGAAAAAGGAGTTTCAACTTTTGTCTCTCTTGGGTGTTCACAATTTTTCATTTAATGAGCATCATTTCTTTACCTCATGCCTGTAGTGGCTAAGCAGCATATTTCTGGGGATAAGGCTGCAATTCCTATCTCAGGCTACTTAAAAATTTGTTTGTCCGTCCTAGACCCCCATAGATGTACACCTTAATGAGTATTTTCTTTGATTCATTCAAAAGTAGGCATAGTGGGCTAGCCCCCTGCTTGTCTTAATCTCTTGGCTCAGAGTTTTACCTGACTTTTGTTTGATGTCAGACTGGATTTGTAATTTTTTACACATTCTGATGTCAAACATTATGTCGGGTCCCTACACTGCCATTAGGTGGTACAAAAGGGAACTGATAACAACAACAACAAAAAATTCTTGACCTGTTTTCTAGCAAAGCTATTTTTTTGCATTTCACAGTTCATGCTCACAGTGAATGATCATGAAGAAATGGGAGTGCGATTGCTGGAGGTTGCAGGGCAGAGAGTGAACTTTGAAATTTATGAACGCAACTTGGATGCCAATTTCAAGCATCTAGGCAGCATGTCAACTTCCTTGACTAGATGGCTGAAAACACTTGTAAGATTATGATATTCTGTATGCTTTGATTTGTTTTGGAAATAGATTGCTCTTCCCCACTACTTTATTAATATGGAAATCTAGATGAGTTATGCCTATGTCTTTGTATTCTCTGATGTGTCATTTCTTCATACCTAGCCAGAATATCCTCCTCTAGAGTCAGAGATATTTTCTTGTCTTCAAAATAAATTTTTTTTTGCTGCCTTAGATTTATTTTTTATTGGTGTTAGATTGAAATATCATCTAGAGTGTTGACATTCCAGCTGAGTGTGTTGAGTTTAAATTTTATTCATACTTTTGACCACTGGCTTTTTAATTCCACTGTCATTTTTCAATCTTGCAGGATACACAACAACTTCACTACACAGAGTTTTCTTTGGAGTCGTGTGTAAGCCTTCTGGAGCAGGCCACCTCCAAGCTGCTGGAACCCTCACCCCAGCATGAGCTGGCCCAGGAGTTGCTGGAGATGACAAAGATGATGATCCCGGAATGATTAGAATGACGTCTGTCTGATACTGATAGGAAATGCTTTCTCTACCTCCAGAGCGGATGTTTATTGAGTGAGACTCAATCCATGTATGGCTTGGGCTCCGAGTGTCTTGTCTCTGTGATTCTTACCAGATATCTGTAAAATGGATTGTGCAATTTTCATTCAAATGCCTCAAAATCATTCTTTTCTAATGACGTGACTTTTTTTTTTTATTGAGGTTTCTGTGTGTAATTGAAGGATAAATGTTGTTTTATTGATAAATACTCTGATGACTTTTATGATGCTGGGTTAATGGCAGTGTCATGATATAGGTCCAGAAAACTTCCATGCCCCTACAAGCAACTTGCTTAAAGGATTGGTACTAGGTACTTGGTCATCATATACAGATTTGGTTATGCTGGGAAATGACATGATAACATTAGAAATAGAAATGCCTAAAAAGGCTTTTTTATTAATATTTTCTTTGGTGCTAAATTTCCTTGAATTTTTTTCCTTAATTTTCCTAATATTCTTCTCTTTGAATTAGCAATTTCATCACCCTTCAAGACAGTTATATTAAAACGACCCCTTGAAAATATAGCTGTTTTGGGGTTTTTTTTTTCACTTTTGATTGTGCAAGCTTTTAGATCTTTAGATCTTAGTCTTAGTAATTTTACTGGTCACAATTTCAATGGTCTCCTACCTATGCTTTCTAATATTGATATGGTTTATAGCTTTAGAAATGAAATCAAAATAAAAGGCATTGCAGTAAAACTTATTTAACTTAATTAAACCTATAGTTGTTTTCTGATCTCTGTCGTAATGTAAGGTTTGACTGCCTCTTTGTCTCAAAAGTAATTGTGCTAACATTGAGACTGGAGTGTGGTTTATTTTCAAATGGAAATTCAAGCTAACCCTGCACTGCCCACGCATATTTGTAATTGAACAAAAATTCTGAAAATCACCATTTCGGTCCTCAGGCACAACAATTGACGATTTCAGTGGTAATTTTATGATAGTGGTCATACTTTGTGTTTTAAATTTTGTATCATATCTGATACACTGGGCATATAGTGAGCATGCTCCATATGTATCAAATATGATACATTCTGGGAATCTGATAACTTTGATTTATAAAGACATTTAATTAAGCATATCAAATCATTTAGAAATTTAAAGCACTTTATTCACAACTAGTACACATGCGTAGACTGTCACTGGTGAAATCTTGCATAGCAATTTCTGTCTTTGTTCAAGCACAAGATTATGCTGTGGCCGACAATCTCACTACATTTGTGGCACTTTATGTAGCCCAAGCTATTGCAATCCTTTGCTTTACATCTGCCCCGTGTGTCCGAGTAAATGGGCACATGATCCTTTCCGTCAGTTCGGACCTCTATGGAAGGAATGCCGCGGCGAAACGTCGGGCATGTAGCAGTTGGTGCTGGCGAAGAGTCAATCCGTGGACGACCAACGGACACTGTTGGTTCAATTAGCTGCGTTGCCAGGCGGCTTTGGAACAATGCAAGCTTCATGATATTCTTTTCATTCAAAAGCTTTGCGTGTTTCCTGTACTGAAGCCACGCATTCACAACCATCATGTGGAGAGTGTAATAAAAAATGTACATATACCATCTTTTCCCTTTCAAAGGAAACCTGTATAGGGCTGTCAACATGTCGTGAAGATCAATCCCGCCCATGAATTTATTATATTCCTTCACGACTGCGGGGCAAGGAACGCTGACTTTCTTTTTCTCCTTCTTGTCGTACCGCTGAACATCAACTGTTGGTTCTGCCCCAACATATGATGACAGAAGATCAACGGGCCGATTGTCAAACCATCTTACTGCAACAATTCCTGACGTGAGGTCTACCGCTTCGTCGAAAGCACCACGCCCCATTTTCTTCAAGGTCTTTTCGTCTTTTAAGGGGCACCCTTTCAGCCTGTTGATTCGAACTGTGCCGACATAGAAAATATCCCTTTCTCTCAATGCCTCAACTAAGGCAAGTGAAGTGAAAAAATTGTCCGCAAATACTTTATAATTTCGTCCATTTGGAATATTCGAAGTCATATCCATTACAACTTGAGCAGACTTTGTCAGGTTTGAAGAATTATCCCGTGTTTTAGTTGTAGCACCTTGATAAACTTGAAATTCGTATAATGTTCCTGACGTTCCCGCCCTTCCCCACATCTTGAAACCCCACTTATGGGGTTTATTCCTCATGAATTGTTTTATATCTGATCGTCCTTTGAAAGGGACCATGACTTCATCGACAGCACTGCATTCTTCATTGGGAAGTTTTTTCAATGACTGTTTCAGTGCTGCCAACCAGGGCTCAATTTTCCACACTTTATTCTTTTTTTCTGCATCACAGACAGAAGAATTGTCCACAAAGTGAATGTGAGATGCAAGTTTTTCAAACTTGTTTCGTGCCATGAAATCGGCGACTTTGGCATATCTCGTTTCCTCCGCCCAAAAGGCTCGTACTGCATATCCTTGCATTAATCCCATCCTAAGATATAGTCCCACAAACAAATCAATCTCCTGCTTTGAAGTGTTTAAAGGTTTGCCATCTTTCTGAACAGAATAGAGGTTTGTTTGAAAAGAGATTGCCTCTGTCATAGCATCCGTCACAAAATCACGAAAATAGGAAAGAGGCTCTTTGAGATCCTCTGGAGCAGTCTCTTCCTCCCCCTTGAATGAAGAATCAGGACACTGAAATTTCACATTTGTCCACATTGGCTCATTCATTATCCGAGTAAGCTCCTCTTCGGTAACGTGGTCAGGTTTGGTGATAAAATTCGACAACGGTTCATCATCGGATGAATCAAAACCGCTCGACCTGACAAGTCTGGCAAGAGGAATATTCTCATCTTCGGAGTCTTCATCTGAGCATAATTGCCGACGAGAAGTTGACGGTTGGTTTCCATTTGAAGCTCTAATAGACAGACGCTTTTTCTTCCGTGGAGTGGCTTGTACTTCATCACCGCTGTCGGATTCGGCAGATGGCAAGTACTCACTATCCTCATCTGAAATACAGTCACTGTCGAAATCTTCATGCGTTGCCAAGAAGTCTTGTGTTTCCATTCTGAAAATATGAGAAGAAAACATTGAGAGTCATGTGTACCGATTGAATTATACTTATGAATTAAGAAAATAAAGATTTATTTATATTGCAATGTATACAAAGCCTGTTAATAATATTAAAATGTTATCATTTGTTAAAAACCTGCAATGCCTGACATGTATCAGATATGATACACATGGACTGAGTGCTTCATATGCCCACTGTATCATATCTGATACACGACATTTCATCTAGCTCTAGAGCCACATAAACTACATAAACAAAGAATCCAAACATGTTTAACATGTGAAATAACATTAGTTTTTAAGATTACACAAGTTTTTGTTAAAAAATATACATACCTTGAGTCGATGCTGGTCGATACAAAAGGGTATTGATTTAAGCACAAATGTAAATTTTCCAGACAAACAGAGCAGGATGTTGACAATGCGTGGATATTCGGCGGGAAACGGCGCTAGTGTGCTAAAGGGAATGTACTCTTGATTATCTCCTCTGAAACATATTTGTAGGTTTGTAAGAGTTATGGGCCTTTAATTGTAATGACTTGAATTTCATGTATCATATATGATACACTGGGCAGTACAGGGCTAAGAAAAATGTAGAAAAATTGATAAAAGGTCTTAAGTTAAGATTCAGATTGAATGACTTATCTATATATATAAAAGAATAGACTTCAGTGTTTGTCTCCAATCACTGAGAAAACTACACAACGTAGATTTTTTTTTTAGATACAGAGGCTTGCTTTTAGGTTGAGCTTGGTTTACATCAATTCAATTCTTAAATCCAATCATCAAAAAATGAAATAAAGATTAAAAACAGCTCTAGATCGTTTAAGATCTCCTTTTCATGTTTTAGTTTTACATCAATTTTTGTGCCCCACATTTTGGCAATTGCTCAATACGTAAACAGCTGTAGGGTATTAATTGCGTGCAAACAAAGGGGAAACTCTTATCGATTTTAAGCACAAACATTTAATACTTAACCAAGCAAAGTATTTCAACCCCAGTATTACTCTCAGACTTGAGAATCGACGCTCCCTAGGGTCGAACATCGGGTACCCATAACGCTAAAAGGAATCGAAAGAACTGATTCTGGGTACTCGATCCCGCCCTCCACTAATAGCAAGAAAATGCCTTGTTACAGTTTTTAAATTTAAGAGAAATACATAAGTAGGCTACCAAAGAAGCTCATGATTTATATTGCACAGAAATCATGTTCACTTGAGTTTTTTGTTTAGAGCCCTATACTAAGTTTATTCAAGTCTGGTGTGAATCATCTGGTAGTTATGGCTCTGAAAGAAGATGAAAGCCAAAATACATTTTTTTATGAATAATTGACTTCTTTATCTTTTACAGGAGTTACTATTGATGCTGGGAAACGCTACTCTCAAGTGGTGACCCAGGGATTCCACTTGAGTATGGCAGCCTTGGAACCTGGCACAGGTTACTGCTCTATTATTAATTATTCATCATCTTTCGTAATGTTGCCAACACAACTGAGATGATAAAAGTTTTTGGCTTTTAGACTTGTCATTTTGGGACATCAGATATTGTCAGAGAGATTAAAAACTTTATTTGTTTTTGTAGTTTTTTTCGTTGTTTTGTTTACTGTTTGAATCTTACTAAAAAAAGTAAAAGATTGGGTGAATATGTAATTTCTGATACAGAAGAAACACCTGCTCTGTGTTGTCCTCCAGGGTTCTTGGCCGAATTCTATAATAAACCTTCTACTTCTATACCATTATAATTATAGAGGATTACTGTTACGCAAGACCTTTTCCTGATTGATGGTAAACAGAAGAGCTGACCGTTATGCTGCCCTTATGATTGCATGAGGCGAACATTGCTAGATGTAGAAAGAGATGGATCCTGCTTGGAATTGTAAAGTGCATTGAACGTGGTTTCTATATAATTATTATTATTGTACCTGATTTTTGGAGATGATTGGTCATAAATGAAAGTTGGCTTCAAAAGCCTTTTCAACCTTTTTTTTACTATTTGTGTTAGGAGAGCACTTGTTTGGGTAACTTGGTTAAAATGTTGTATATTTGTTCGAAATTTTGCGTGTGTATACCGCGTACCATACATTTTCATTTTACAGACAATTTGTATGTTTCTTTATTTCTTGTAGCGTCCAATGACTACGTACAAGTGATGGTTCAGCATGGCTCTGCAGAGTTCCTCCTATGTTCCTTGCACCAAAATAAAATCATTCAACAGCCCTTGGATTTAGTTTTTGCCTCAGGAGAAGAGCTATCCTTTTCCCTCACAGGCAAAGGTAGGGATCTTTCAGTGAATTACATGAAGAAATTGATTTCTTTTATTGCCAGTAAAACTTTTCTGATTGCTGGTTATCCAGTTTTTTAAACCTTTTTACGTATGATTTTGAGGGGGAGAAAGTTATCCATCATATCTCTAATTTGTGTTCCATTTAGATCAGTGAGTCTTAAACTGGGTGACGTGCCCTCCAAGGGAGGCGTGAGGAGTTCTCAAGGAGGGCACGATGGTTTAGGAGGCAACCGACTGAGTGTGAATAAGTGAATAAAATTTGGTCTTTGGAGAATGAGATGCATTTCATTTTTGGAAGCGGGGGGGGGGGGGGGGGGGGGTG